>JZKD02S1425987.1:146974-184928 GCA_000966675.3 Picea glauca | reverse complement strand
TTCAAGAAGTTTTGCATGAAAAATACACTTACAAATCATGAAGAATGCTCATCAAACCCTAGTTGTAAACCTTCCAATGAGAGAAACACCATAATATGCCAAGAAAATCCCCCAAACAAGAGTTGTGCCTCACTTCCAAGAGCCAAAATACCAAGTCAAAGACTAAAAGTAGATCTCTCACAAGAGAGTGAGTTATTTTATGTTTAAAATGAGAGGCAACATCCTCTATTTATACCAATCTATGACCTTTTAATTAAATTTTAGGTCATTAAAATAGCCAACAAGGATGACTACCAATTTTACACCATTTTTACATTAAATGTTAAAAAACTGTCATAATATGAGCAAAAGGAGGGATGTCTAGCCCTTTGAGGGAGACGTTGGCCCTTTTTGGGCAAGAACAACATCCAGACAACCACACGTTGGCCACTTTAGGGATCCATCAAGCTGCCACCCATGCCAAACAACCTCAACACCCTATGACATGCTATAGACAACATCCAACTCTCTCAGGTGGTGTCCTATCCATCAAAGGCACACGTTCCATCTGCAGTGGGTGATCCCCCCTAGGCCGGGCTCTGCCAAAGTGTCCTGGGTGGAACATCCTTCTTCCTTCTCATGCAACGGCTCATCACAACGTTGTCCTGTCTCTGCCATCCCAACAACCATCTAGTGGGCTCTTCAGCCCCATGGAGGTCCGAGCTAATTATATCCCCATGTGTACCGGTCCACTGGTACTTGTCTGTCGGGTATGGTCCTGCACATAAAAAACTACGCCCTCCATGGGCTCATCAGTCCTCGGGATCATAGCAATGTCAATCATATTTCATCATTAAATTTATCAAATGCATGCATAAAACCCCTAACATATCCTCTAAGAGCTCAAAGACATTACACATATCTACTATACAAAGTTGAAGAAACAAACAGAACAACCTATTGGGATAATATCCACAAGAAAAGGAAAGTTCCCATAGAGGATCATTCAAGCCATGTTTATGAAGTGATATGTTCTGGGGATGTCCAGTCACAGTAAGACCAGGGGTAGGTGTTGTCTGTGGGGAGGTGAGTTGTACCCGTCATGGATGCACTTTTTCCAAGCCCCTTTATTGCCTTTATTCTTTATTTATTTCTTTTCTTTCTTTTTACTTAAGGGTCTAACCAGAGGACACTACTTTAGCGTGGTGACTAGAGCTGACAGTGTTACCCACTGGTATTTTCGCAGAAATGATAAGGCTGGCTCGTGATGAGACCCCCTTTCCTTCGGGCATGCAACCAAAGATCATTGCCCTGGTGTGGTGACCAGATGATGCCAATGTCATACTACTAGATACCTATGAACATAATGGGTCAGCTCATGATGAGACCTCCCATCCTCTTGGTTAGGTCTTGTTTTATTATTTTTCTTAGGGTCCCTTTAGTTTCTTATCGAGAGGCATTTTATTGCCTTCTATGGGATCCCTGGGCGAAGCATCTCTAGGTTTCATTTCCTATGGCTTTTATCTTTTACCAACTACTTTTACCCCTTGGGCCTTTAGCCCCTTCTTCCCATAGGACAAAGTGTAACCCTCAAAGGTCATCCTAATGGTTGGACTAGGGGAATGGGATAGATGTATGGGAGATAAGATGTAAAATGATAGAATGGTGGGAGCATACGATGGCTCTGCAAACCCCCCCTGGTGGCTAACCAAAACCCATGAATACAAGCTTTCTAGGTCACCCCGTTAATCCCCCCAACAATGGTCAAGTGGATTAGTGTAAGATCCAAGCAATCATTAGAAATGTAAGGAACCTGATGCATATATAAGAAGGTTATAACGATCAAACATGATAGATACCATGATACCTCGGACCAATTAACTCATGGAGCAAGAGTCTCCTCTGATGCAAGTCCAAGCCGATGGTGATGGAAGCTGTTGCTGCTGACAGGACAAGTCTGTCGAAGAAGAAGAAGGATGGGCCCTCCAGGGCCATGCTCAAGTCAATCCTGCTCTCGATACTCCATGTCTAGGACCTGTGGGCCTTGAGACATGATCTCCTAGCTATCCCTAGGGATCAGGGATAACATATGGCTCCAAATCGGGGACATGTGCTCACCGTAGAGCGCATGAGAACCTCAACATCTCTGGCATAAACCTGCAGACCTGCTCACACTTGAGAAGAAGGCATCAACAACAAAAGGTGGGGTGGTATTGCCACCCCACAAAATAATACATGTATACATATGAGATAAAACAATCAAGATGCATATAAGGAAACAAACAATAAATGTTGATGGTATAATACACGGAAATGCCTACCTACTCATACTTACCTGTATAGTCATGTCCCACCACCTTGGTGGGGTTTGAGGAGGCATCTGTTGATAGGTAATGGGCGCCTTCTTCCTTCCAAGGTGGACAAGTAATAAGAGTTATCTACTAATTCCATTCCGACCTTGAAGGGTCCAAGCCATGATTGTGTACTTCCTTTTACATTAGTAGGCTCTCCTTTCTGAGTATCCCACATCCATACCAACTCCCCCTCCTTGTATTTTCGGATCTTGTATTTGTTAGTTCCTTCAACAACCCTGGTGTATTGTATTGAGGGAGGTGGGTGGGCTTCTGGAGTAAAGGTTTCTTGTTCGGATGGATGTATTTGTACATCTTCTTCATTCTTTGGTTTTTTTAGTATCTTCACCGTCCCTACCTCTTTGTTTTGAAACTGATCTAAGAGTTGTCGATATTCCTCTTTCTTGGGCCACTCTATCTGGTCAAAGTCTTCCTCCATAGTAAATGGCATGTCTTCCGGAGAATACTCTTGAAGAGTTTGTATCACATCTTTCTATCCTTCATTCACAGTAGGGACAACATCCTATACATGAGTTCCAGTTATTGGCATATTGAGTAATCATCCAGTTGTTCCATCTTTCAAAGGAAACCGCAGAAAGGTGAGATCCATCTCAAGGGACCTGCCTATCATCGCACAAAACTTCCTAGATAACAACATTCCCCACACATCCGGGACATCAACAACTATAATGTCTATGTGAACTGTCTTCTCGGAGAATTCTTTCAACTGTACTTCGACATTCTCAACAACACCATGTGTGGGTATTTATTTGGATTCAAATCCACAAATGTTCCTGTAAGGCTTGGTTACTTTCAGGCCCATCTGCTGCATGACTTTGAGAGACATCATGTTTGCACCAGCACCTGTATCCAGCATGCAATTGTTGAGATATTTATTGTTCATCATAAGAGCCATGAAGAAAGGTGGATTTTCACCGTAGTGGATTCTAAAATGATCGGCTTGCAGCATGATGGGGGGGTCCATAGGCTCAGTTGTTCCCGAAAACAAGGTGTTGAAGCATTCTTTAATAGAAGGGATCTTTACTGCTTCTTTTAAGGGAACATTTACATGCATCTTCGACAAAGCTCCTTCAAAATCAAAATCAAGGGTAATTTTGTCAGCTTTGGGATTTTTAGAAGGAGGAACTTCAGAAGATTTCGACTGATCACTTGTAGGTTGGTTCGGGTTCCTTCTCTGGTATACTTGGACTTCTTTCTTCTTTAGTTTTTCTCGTGATTCTTGGTCCAAGTTGTTAATTATTGCCAATCTTGCTGCTTTGGCTGCTTCCTTCAGGGCTTGTTGATGTTCTGCATATGTGATGTTTATCTGAGGGAAACTTGAAAAGCAGTCAAAGTTGTTGACTTGTTGTTGGCTGGCGTTATAAGGACACTCATTCTCCCAATGTGCTTCACTGCATTCCAAGCACCAAGGGTTTTCATCAACTACATTTGTAGGGGCCAAATTATTCGGGACTTCATTTTCATTCTTTTGTTTGTAGGTTTGATTCCCTTTTTGGAATGGCCCTTTGAATGGAGGTCTAGGAGCCTGGGTCTGGGATTTTTCAAGTCTTATGATCCGGTTCATCATTTCTTCTTGATTCTTCATGATGCTATCCACTGAGGCTTGTAGCTTACTGATACTGGTGCAGAGGTCTGAAGTAGGCTCGACATTGTGTACTACTTTTTTCTTCATGTCTATTTTCCCCTGAGGGTTGGCAAAGGGATCAATCTTGGATGAAAGGAGATTTCCTTCAATATTTGTTGCAAGCTCTTGGGCTTCTTGAATGGATTGAGGGTCTTTGTCTCTAAGGAGATACCCTAATTGGCCATTGAAAGATATAGTATAAATGTGAACAAGGTAATCATCTTTCAGATGGTGGCTTGGGGGAATTCATTGGAGTAGAGCTTCGAACCTGGTATAAAATTCCTGAATGGATTCATTCTCACGTCTGGCAATGCCATTTAGTCGGGTGAGCAGCATGTTCAGATCTTCTTTGATACTCCACCTTCTGAGGAAGATTTCCTCAATTCTATCCATGGTCTTAATGCTTCCATCAGGCAGGCCAAGATACCAACATCTTGCAGCATCATACAGGGTAGCGGAGAAGAGCTTCAAGACCAAATCCTCAGCATCATCATTGATGGGGTGAAGATGAAAAAATTCCCAGAAGTTACTCATATTCTCTTCGGCACTAGTAACATCAGTGCCGGTAAATTTAGGCAACCACTTATCATATTTAGGTGGCCTTTTCCTAGGGTAGCCAGGTATGGTTGACATGTCTAGTGGTTTGAACAAGGTAGATGACCATTGTCTCTGATTGTTGATTGGATTTGTAGTACCGATCTGAGAAGTAGACATGTTTAAAGGAAGTCTCTTTCCAAAAAGTGACTTGACAACAGGTGAATTAGCAGGAGGCTTCCTTCTGAAAGCTAGAGGAGGGTTATTGAATCTCCTTTTGGTTTGTGGAGTTGCCATATAGTTTTCTTGAAACTACCAAAGAATAGGGGGAAAAATTTGTAGTGGAGTCGCCAGGTAAGCTTGTAAGAAAAGGTCTTTGAGGCAAGGCTTACCAAAGTATTTTTCATTGAGGAAGATTGACTCAGTGTTCCCTGACAACGGCGCCAAAATGTTATCGCTCAGTTTGTATATCAGGTTGCAAGGCTAAAGAATAAGGGTCAAACTGGCGTAACAGGGACCTACCCCACCCAATGTCACCACAATGGGGAGGTCCTTTCTATTTAGGGTGGCTAAGCCCAAGGGAGACGTCCCTAGAAATCTGGGGTTTTGAAAGGAAAAGGCTCAAAGGATTAAGGCTAGTTTCCCCTTCACAGATTACCAACAAGAAGATAGTCAAATGAAGAATAACCACAGGGAAAGCACCTACTTGCGAGACAAGGCAACAATGAAACTGATACATGCAGTAGTGTTTAGTACTTCATAGATCAATGAATATCTATATTTCAATGTATATGAACATATATAGCAGTAAATATTGACGAAGTCAATGTTTGCAATAATGACAATGGCAATATAAAGTCACTTGTCAATAAATACCAGAATGATATAGCATCCAATGAAAATGATCAATCCTTGAAACAACTCAATGCATTAAATATCATCAAATGCTCATATATAACAGAGTGCTGTGTCAATATCCTAAGGATGACGTCAGCTTTTATTAGGGTTAGTATGATAAGCAATATAATAGACAAAGAAGGTCAACATTTTGTTATTTAGCCAATGAAAACTATCAATACATCAATGTCTATCACGGGATGACCAAGCCAATAGTATTTCCAATCAACAATAGCTCAAATTAGGCATGACATCATCACTTATTGCAGGGTTAGAAGGCTGGCTGCATCTAGTATGATGTCAACCCTGGTTAGTATGCTAGGGTTAGTTAGGGTTTCAAAGTTTGAGAGTTTAAAATATGAATAAGCTCAACGTTGGAGAGAAAAACTAGTGCCTTAGGGTATTATGGAGTCAAAAGTAAGGGCAAGATCTTAGGAGGATCAAAATCTAAAGAATAGAGAGTTAGGTTCTATGGTGATGCAATGGCAGGGCCCTAGAATCAAAACCCTAAGGGAAGGAGGCTCATTCCGATGTTTCTTAAGCAAGGCCTCATGCTCCTTCCTCTTTCTTTAAATACTCTTGGCAAAATGGCTAGCTTTAGAACACAAGTCTAAGGGAGAAAAGTGTTGCGGTAGCAAGGCTCTTCAAACCCTAGAAGGTTAAAACCCTAGGTGTAGAATCAACTAGGCCTATGACGTCTCCTCTCTTCAACTTATATTCAAATGCTAACTCAGAAAAAGGATGATTAGTGTAGGAACGACTGGGTTATATCTTCCTTAATCAATGGGTAAAACAATTTTCTCTAGCATGGGGACATATAGCAAGGACCTACTTGAGTTCTTGCTACCTAGGGTTTCAAGATTAAGCAATATAATAGCAATGTAATAGTAAATGTAAGAGATTAAACCTACAACCATTCATTCAAGAAGTTTTGCATGAAAAATACACTTACAAATCATGAAGAATTCTCATCAAACCATAGTTGTAAACCTTCCAATGAGAGAAACACCATAATATGTCAAGAAAATCCTCCAAACAAGAGTTGTGCCTCACTTCCAAGAGCCAAAATACCAAGACAAAGACTAAAAGTAGATCTCTCACAAGAGAGTGAGTTATGTTATGTTTAAAATGAGAGGCAACGTCCTCTATTTATACTAATCAATGACCTTTTAATTAAATTTTAGGTCATTAAAACAACCGACAAGGCTGACTACCAATTTTACACCATTTTTACATTAAATGTTAAAAAACTGTCATAATATGAGCAAAAGGAGGGACGTCTAGCCCTTTGAGGGAGACATTGGCCCTTTTTGGGCAAGAACAACATCTAGACAACCACACGTTGGCCCCTTTAGGGCTCCTTCAAGCTGCCACCCATGACAAACGACCTCCGCACCCTATCACACGCTCTAGACAATGTCCAACTCTCTTAAGTGGTGTCCTGTCCATCAAAGGAACATGTTCCATCTGCAGTGGGTGATCCCCCCTAGGCCGGGCTCTGCCAAAGTGTCCCGTGTGGAACCTCCTTCTTCCTTCTCGTGCAACGGCTCATCACAACGTTGTCCTATCTCTGCCATCCCAGGAACCATCTGGTGGGCTCTTCAGCACCATGAAGGTCCGAGCTAATCATATCCCCATGTGTACCGGTCCACTGGTACCTGTCCCTCGGGTATGGTCCTGCACATCAAAAACTACGCCCTCCATGGGCTCATCAGTCCTCGGGATCATAGCAATGTCAATCATATTTCATCATTAAATTTATCAAATGCATGCATAAAACCCCTAACATATCCTCTAAGAGCTCAAAGACATTACACATATCTACTATACAAAGTTGAAGAAACAAGCAGAACAACCTATTGGGATAATATCCACAAGAAAAGGAAAGTTCCCACAGAGGATCATTCAAGCCATATTTATGAAGTGATATGGTCTGGGGATGTCCAGTCGCAGTAAGACTAGGGGTAGGTGCTGTCCGTGGGTGCCTTTGTAGGAGGTGAGTTGTACTCGTCATGGATGCACTTTTTCCAAGCCCCTTTATTTCCTTTATTCTTTATTTATTTATTTTCTTTCTTTTTACTTCAAGGTCTGACTAGAGGATACTGCCTTGGCATGGTGACCAGAGCTGACAGTGTTACCCACTGGTATTTTTGCAGAAATGATAAGGCTGGCTCGTGTTGAGACCCCCTTTCCTTCGGCCATGCAACCAAAGGTCATTGCCCTGGCGTGGTGACCAGATGATGCCAATGTCATACTGCTAGATACCTATGAACATAATGGGTCGGCTCATGATGAGACCTCCCATCCTCTTGGTTAGGTCTTGTTTTATTATTTTTATTAGGGTCCCCTTAGTTTCGTATCGAGAGGCCTTTTATTGCCTTCTCGGGGATCCCTGGGCGAAGCATCTCTAGGTTTCATTTCCTATGGATTTTATCTTTTACCAGCTTCTTTTACCCCTTGGGCCTTTAGCCCCTTCTTCCCGCAGGACAAAGTGTAACCCTCAAAGGTCATCCTAATGGTCGGACTAGGGGAATGGGATAGATGTATGCGAGATAAGATGTAAAATGATAGAATGGTGGGAGCAGACGATGGCTCTGCAAACCCCCCTTGGTGGCTACCCAAAACCCATGAATACAAGCTTGCTAGGTCACCCTGTTAATCCCCCCAACAATGGTCAAGTGGATTAGTGTAATATCCAAGCAATCATCAGAAATGTAAGGAACCTGATGCATATATAAGAAGGTTATAACGATCAAACATGACACAAACCATGGTACCTCGGACCAATTACCTCATGGAGCAAGAGTCTCCTCTGATGTAAGTCCAAGCCGATGGTGATGGAAGCTGCTACTACTGACAGGACAAGTCTGGCGAAGAAGAAGAAGGATGGGCCCTCTAGGGCCACGCTCAGGTCAATCCTGCTCTCGGTACTCCATGTCTAGCACCCGTGGGCCTGGAGACATGATCTCCTAGTTATCCCTAGGGATCGGGGATAACAGTCTACATTACAAGTTTGATTTGGGAATTGTCTTGAGAATGTCTTGATTTTCTTGGATTACATTTTCCTTTCGTCATTACATCTCTAATTGTTTTTTGAAAAGGAAGAACTGAATTTATTTATTCTTTTTAGTAATCTTTTATAAGAAAATTTTTACATTCAAAATATTTGTTAAAGAGAAGAATTGGAAAATTTTGTACTTCATGATTATTTGGAATTGTCTTCATTCAAAATTAAGAAATTGCAATTTGTATCTTTTGTACTTCAAAATAATACCTTCTCCATACTGTAATTAGAATTCATTGAATTGAAAGATTGCACATTCATCTCATTTTTCATTTTATTGGGTCAAGGTCACAACATCATCAGTTTCATTTTCATCTCCCTTTTAAGTAAACAACAACCTTTGAAATACAACGTAAATTTAAAATTTATTAGCAACTTTTATTTTCTAGGGATTCTTTTCAACAACATTAGCTAGGATAGTGCTTTGGAATAGGTTGAAAGGCACACTCTCCAAAGAATCAAAACACACAATAGTATATTGTGATAGGGAGAGGTCAAATCCAATTGCTACATTTTGTCTCAGGAAGCCCTTCTAACACAAGGGTCAATCACGAGGTCACATTAGGACTGGCAGAGTTACTCAACCTACTCTATTGGTCTTGGTGTAAAGATTGCATGTATTATTGGGGGTCACTTGAAGGTATACCCACGATTATTTGTGGGAGCCTCTCGAGTCGATTTCGGGCTAGATGCCCTGCCTTTGCGCGTGGATCAGACTTTCAACTATTTCCCCATGCATCACTGTTGTAGTTGGTACCCTTAGGAGCCTATCTCTTTAGGGTCTTTACACAAGGTGACCGTGGAGGGGAAATTCTTCACGGTACTTGGAATCGATGTTGTCCAAACTCGCTCAGTCTCCTTGGAGGGTATACCCACGATTATGTGTGGGAGCTTGCACCAGGGTGTAAGTTTGTTAAAAAGGTCGTCAATGTAATGTTTCCACCCACTTTATCCCATCCCCTTCTTGTCTTGATTTAGCGATGTTGGATTTCATCACCAACTAGTGACTTCCAAATAAGAAGGTTTGTTTGCTTGGTTTGATTTCTAGATTTTATTAGTGAGTGTTGTTTGTTTCTCTAGTTGGCCATAGATTTTTTTCATTCTTTATTTGGTTTAGCCAACATCCACCTTCGCCATTCACATAGGATGAAATGGATACCCACAAAAGATCTAGAAGGTTATCTCCCTTTGCTTCCTAACTCACTAGAAGGATCTCCTGAGGGAGTGGTCAATAACGAAGTAGCTTCTGAGGTTGGAAGCACACACTCTTTGGAGGGATTCATAATAGTTTCGGATTCTTTGGAGGCATTCAAACTCTCTGTCAATCCGTTATTGAGTGTTTTACAAAATCCACGTATGCTCTAGATGAAATCATCAAGAGAACTCATTGTTGACGAAAAGTTTGAAGTACCTACTGGACCTAACGCAGGATCTAGAGTAGAAGATCCACTTTCTCAAAGTGAATCATTTATGAGCCTGGCTCACACTACCGAAACTTTTAATCTTAGTTCCATCCCTTTGACAGTACGTGATCTTTACGAAAACCTAGGAGCAAGTCCTGATCAACCTATGGCATCGCAAATTCCTGAGACATCTGTTACCTATACGATACCTTTATATCATTTTACTGGCACGACCAGTAATGTCACCATAGTTTCAGACCAATTGTTGGTTGGTTCTCACTCGATTATTCCTCTCCAGATGGCCCATTCTACTATGTTCCCACACGCTACGACTTTTCCTACCGGAAATGTGGTTGTCACTCAAGATCCTATTGGAACACCACTTCCACTTAGACCAAACCCGTAACTTTCCCCTGAGTACAATGCTCTGAACACTTCCATTGCTATTCCTACCCAAAATCCATTCGGAGGTTCAAAAAATTTTGTTCCTCCTGGGTATAACATTGCTACTCAGTTTGTCCCTACACCTACCCAGGTTCTCTCTAGGGGGCCTTACGTTCCTCCTCCACCTATGTTTGGAGCATTTGTCCCTAGTGGCTCCAATCTAGTTGGAGGCACCAATCATTCTGTCACTTCTGGTTTCCAGATTCCTGTTGGAGGTCAATCTCAAGATGGGGGGAAACCTCAATTTGGGGGACAACCTTAGATTGGGGGACAACCTCAACTTGGGGGGCAACCTCAATTTGGAGTCCATAACCCATTTTGTGGACAAAATGTACATGTGTTACAATATCAACCTTGGAATCTTCCTTTCCAAGGACATTTGCAACTGTATGGGGGGAAACATCCTCAAGTTAATTCTTTTGTACCCCCTAACCTCAGTAAAAAATATCTAGGTTCTTTGAATCCCACTTGGGGTCAAAATTTCAATCTAATGTTCCTTTGCAAGAGAACATACCTAATCAACCCAACCCTGTGGGCTATCTTCCTCAAAATCCTCCACAACTGAATATGTCAGGACTGTCTAATTATATGTAGATTGCTTATGGTCCTACGGGTATACCTATGAGGCTTCCCCCTCAGAACTACCATTTTCCTCAAGTGAACCGACAGTTTCCTTTTCTAGCCACTTTGGATTTATCGGATTGGTCTAGGATTTTGAATAATCCTATTTTTCATTCTCCTTATTGGCCCATCATACCGACCAAACTACTGTTCGAAATTCCTAAATTTGATGGTCGAGCAGGAGAAGACCCAAGTAATCATGTTATTACTTTCCATCTTTGGTGTTCGTCCAATTCATTGATGGACGACTCCATCAGATTACGACTTTTCCAACGAACTCTCATGGGTTCGGCAGCAAAATGGTACATCGAGTTACCGCGAGGATTATTTAATGACTTTAATACCCTAGCCATGGAATTTTTAACACATTACTAGTTGCCAATTTGACATGAGACATGAACCAAAATGTTGAGTTCTTTTAAACAATCTTCTTCCACTCATATTTCTGATCACATTCACGAGTGGAGGAAGAGGAGATGCTTAATCAAAGTTCCCCTTCTTGATCAACTATTGGCTGAGTGGTTTACCAAGCCACTCATTGGGCCTATATCCCATGATGTTTCCATGGGTGGTGTCGTCACTGAAGAGCAGGCGATTATTCATGCCCAGTACCTAGATCTTGTTTTTTCACAAATGATAACACTTTATGACTTGATCCTTGACGCCCCTTGTCCTTCCACGAATCCTACCCCATCGCCTCTAGTAAATTCTCATGCTATTGATGGTGTGATTGGCACCTTTCATGCTGAAGCTCAGTCCACACACACCAGTCACACCAATCCTAAATCTAATAATTATAATGTACACAATACTCCTACTCCTACTCCTTTCTCTGGTAAGACTTCTGAAGTCAATTCGGTTCAATCCACACCTACCAGAAAGACTCAAGATAAAAAGAAAGGTAAGGATAAGAATAAGGAGGAAAATAATAATAATCCACAATACGAAAAGTCCAAAATGCAGCCCGTTGATGAGAAAGTAAACGTAAAACTCGTTACCCCTGCCTTATTTGTGGTGTCGATCAATATACAAAATATTGTCCATGACTCGTTGAGGTTGCTAAGTTCCTGCAAGGGAATGAAAATCCTTCTACACTTGTCATCTTGTCACAACTGTTTCCTTCTCCGCAACAGGCCAAATTGGTAATTTATGACCAACCCTCTCCTTCTACCTCATCTTATGTCCTTATGTGTACTTGTGACTACAAGAAGAACGAAGTTGTAGTTGCAACTCGAGCCAAATATTACTCTTCGTCGAAAGAGAAAGTTGATGATATACCACCTTCATTGGTTCAACCTTCTCCCCCAACTTCACCTTCAAACGGTCCTCTTCATCTCGAACGACCAGGTCTTGATATAGTTCTTCACCCTCCTCCTAAGGGAGTTGTTCGAAAGTCTTCGTTTAATCCTCAAGCATGTGCTGCCCAAAACTACAATGTTGTAGAATACCTTACCCAAGCACCCTCTACGATGTCGGCTCTTGAAGTCCTTCAAAGTTGTCCTGCTCAATGAAGGAATTTTTAAAGGATATTGGTGGAGTTGATCCTACTGATACTAATTTGATAATCTTTGACTTGGAAGATCACGTTCCAAGGCTTCCTCCTCAATTAGCATTTCAGATCCAAGTTGTTGTTGAAAACAACAATATCTGTAGAACCGTTATTGATGAAGGAGCCTCGACTTGCGTTATGTCCATTACTTGTTGGAAATATATTATCTCTCCTACCCTCACTGAATCACACAATACACTTAAGGATTTCAATGGTACATGTTTTAAACCTTATGGTGTTCTTCCTTCGTTGTCTATTACGTTGGAAGGTAAATCAGTCAATGTCAAGGTTGAGGTCTTTGATGCACCTCTTGATTATAACCTTCTACTTGGCCGTAGCTGGATTGATTCCATGTGTGCAGTTGTGTCTACCCTTTTCCGCGTGTTACATTTCCCACACCAAGGAAAGGTCGTTAATGTCGACCAACTGGACTTCTTTAATTCTGATTCCCATACTAGCAATGTTCCTTTTATCTCAAAGACACCTCCTAGTTATGAGAATGTTGGTGTGGGTCTTTTGAAAGATTCGACTCTGATGGCTACATTTCCAATCCCACCACTCGATATTCCCCCTCCTTTTGTGACTTCTATTAACATGATCTCCATCATTGTTCATGAAACCCCTGAGTCTTATGACCCGTGGATATTACCTAATGCTGGTGATTGTCTTTGTTACGATGACAAGATGCCTTTAAGTCCGATTGAATCTACTTATCAAGCTATTCAATCGACAACTCCCTCTCATCCTTCTCTCTGTGATACATCTCCGAATCCATTTCACGTGATATTTCCTACTGCTGAAATGATAATGTCAATCATTTCTATGGAAGACACCCCATGGGATGATGGACATCATCATTCTATTCTCTTCCTAGAATGTGATACCATAGAGAGTTACCAACGAGTTTCGACTCTGTTGACCATTGTTGTTATTTATTCTGTTCCTTAGACGACACACGATGTTTTGTACGAAGGGAACTTGAGTAATATTTCACCCACCGTTCCTCTTGACATATCGATTAAACCTGGAATCGTGGAAAATGTTCACGTCGGTGCCTCATGTTCTGCTAATGAGGTCCACACCTATAAATCCCTTTTTCAATAATTTCGTGACGTTTTTGCCTCGAGTTATGAAGAAATTCAAGGAATTGATCCTGATATCGTTGTGCATGATATTAAGACATATCCAGACGCTAAACCCGTTCCATAGAGACTTCTCCCAGTCCATCCACATAAAGCTGTTGCTATCAATCTTGAAGTTGAAAAACTTCTTAAAGTTGGCTTTATCTATCCTGTGGCTTTGACCGACTGGGTATCCAATCTTGCTTCAGTAAATAAGAAACAAGGAACGATCCACGTTTGTGTAGATTATAGGGACATAAATAAATCTTGTCCTAAGGACAATTATCCCACCCCTTTTGTTGACCAGATTGTTGATGATTATGCCGAGAGTGAAATATTCTCCTTGATGGAGGGTTTCTCTAGCTATAATCAAATTAATATTTTACTCGCGGACCAACACAAGACTGCTTTTATTTTCCCTTGGGGAACCTTTCCCTACCAGAAATTACTCTTTGGTCTAAAAAATGCTAGTGCGACTTTTCAGCGTGCTATGTCTTATGATTTTCATGATATTAAGCGCATTGCACAACCCTATCTAGATGATCTACCGACACATTCCATGCATCGTCAAGATCACCTGGCACACTTACGGGCCATTTTCCTACGCTGACATTATTATCGCATATGTTTGAATCCGCACAAATGTGTTTTTTGTGTGGAATCCGACCAAATTCTTGGTTTCATTATGTCTATACATGGGATTTGGGTAGACCCTTTGAAGGTTGAGGCTATTCTTAATCTACCTCCTCCTTCCATGCTACGCCATCTCCAAAGTTTGCAAGGGAAGGAATTTTTTTTATGTCGATTCATCCCCAATTACACTGAACTGACGAAAGGATTCACTCAGCTCCTCAAGAAAGGTTACGACTTTGTATGGGAAGATACTGCAAAAAAATCCTTTGAATCTTTGAAACTCGCCTTAACCCATACACCATTGTTGTTTCCCCCTGACTATAGCTGAGATTATTTCCTATACTTAGTTGCTTCAGACTCTACCATTGCTATGGTATTAGTCCAAGAGGATGATTCACATGATTCACATGTGATATACTATTTGAGTCGGAGTCTCACGACTATAGAAACCGAATACCTACATGTGGAGAAACTAGCCTTGGGAGTTGTTCAAGCTATCCAACGTTTTTGTCACTACATCTTATTACGCAGAACCACTACGATTTCCGATTGCAACCCCATGCAACATATCTTTACTCGACAATTTCTATGGGGAAATTAATCCAAATGGATAGTTACGCTCCAAGATTTTGACTTGGAGTTTGAACATGCCAAGTCAAAGAAATATTTGGTTTTTGTCGAATTGATATGTGACATTCCCTCTACTGAGACAGAAAATGTGGCAGAGGATTCCTTACCCGACGAATCCCTCTTTTTGATCAGTTCTGATGACGTATGGTATGGAGATATTATCATCTATCTCCAGACTCAAACTTTCCAGCCTGATATTTCTAGTACAGATCGTCGTCGTATACAATATCAAGCCCGTCAATACATCATACTTGGTGATACCCTCTACCACCGTGGTATTGATTCCATTTTTTGACTATGTCTCACCTACAATGAAGCTGAGAAAGATTTGAATGACTGTCACTCTGGAGGATGTGGCGATCATATTTCTGGGTATGCTACTGCCCAAAAGATCTTACGAGATGGTTATTTTTGGCCTTCATTGTTTAAGGATTTCATTACTGCTATCCAAAAATGCCACGGTTGCCAAACATATACCAATAAGATCTGATCTCACCCTGCTCCTCTTCACCCTATATTTTCCGTTGGTCCATTCTCCAAATGGGGCATTGACTTCATGACATGTAATCCTCACTGAGTCGGGGGTTATGGATACATCATTGTAGCTGTGGATTATTTCACTAAATGGGCCGAGGCGATGCCTACATTTGATAACACCGGGAAAAATACAACATTGTTCATATTAAATCATATCATTACTAGATTTGGTGTCCCTCAAGCCATCATTACTGATCACAGTAGTCATTTTCAAAATTTTATGATGTCTAAACTTACTAAAAATTTGGGTCTTTGCCATGAAAACTCAACCCCCTATTATCCACAGGCCAATGGCTAGGTTGAAGAAATTAACAAAGTTCTCACTATTATGCTTCAACGGATGGTAGGAATTCATAAGTCAAATTGGCACATGATGTTTTTCTCATCATTATGGGCTTATTGAACATTCGTTAAGTCTGCCATGGGATTTACACATTTCCAGTTAGTTTATGGTATCGAAGCTATTTTTCCGATTGAATGTGAGATACCATCTTTGAAACTAGTCGTTGAACTTCTCCCTAACATCTCTGGAAGAGGAACATCTTTTGTATTTGATGCAATTAGATGAAACCCATCGTGATGCCACCTTAATTATTGAAACTCAAAAGAAACGTGTCAAATACCAATATGAAAAGCATGTCAAGCCATGTGTTTTTTCTGAAGGTGATCTAGTTCTTCTTTACGAGAAAGATCATGATTCACTAGGGGCCGGTAAATTCGAGCTCATGTGGCGGGGTATTTATATTGTCAAACGAGTGTTGGAGAAGGGAGATTATGATGTGGTCGATTATGATGGAATCCCTTTGAGTAACCCAGAAATGGGATTTACTTGAAGAAGTACTATGCTTAAGTCATTTTTGCATGAGTTCTTATATTTTAGTGTATCATAATCTTGTGTGTTTTTTCTTTGTTTGGTTTCAACCTTTAGCTGCTTACCTTGCATTGTGCTTGGTTTTCAGATGTCTGTCTTCAATACCCTACCTTGGCTTTGATGATGGCACTAGTCACAGTACTCAGAACTTAGCATCTGTTGCTTGGGAAATCTATGCACCTATGGATGAATTGGTTAGTCTACATGGTGTTTGCCTTGTCGTGCAACTAACAATATTGTGGAATACACTGCAGTCATTGAATTATTGACCGACGTTGTTTCACTTGGAATCTGTCATCTTATTGTATGACTTGATTCACGCTTAGTATTCCTACAGTTGAGTAATGTTTACTCCATTCAAAGTCCTACGTTTTTAAGGGTATATTTATGAATTCGCCTCTTGGAGCGTCATTTTGATTACATTGAATATCAACACATTCCTATATGTCTAAATACATTAACATATGCTTTGTCTAGTTATTTGTTAGACAAACATTTGAGACATTTATAAAATCCAATCACACTTTGTAAATACAACAAGTAAGCCGGTAGAAGTTTCATATATATACAACGATAAAAGTTTACAAAAAAGTGTTTTTGTCCAAAGACTAAAATATAAAAAATGTGAAACACGTGACTGCCCTTACTACTCTACAGAGCAGTTCACTGATGGAAGCAGACATGCCCACTATGTGGCGCTGGTAATGCCTCATAATATCATCTATAGAGGCGTTTGGGATATTCATTGTGAGTCCCTCTAGCTCGAAGTTAGCAACAACTACTCCTGCTATGTCACCTCTCTCCTCTCACCTCTATATAGGGGATGAACCTAGAGGACGATAAGGTTCCACATCTGCATCATCAAAGAGAGTTTTATTAGTCATCGGATAAACAACATAAAAAAAAAATTATATCTTCAAAAATAACAAAAACATCATATAAACAAAATGTCCTTCTTACCTATGTCCCCCCATTGGGAACCCTTAGGAAGAGCTAGGTCTAGATCTCCATGGAAGTCTAGCCTAGAATATGCATAATCATTGACCATGAGCATTTGATTTCTCAACCAGTCGAAGAAGACATCGTTATATATAACGATGGGACCAACTGCATGTCGTGCCATGAGGTCGACCCACCTCTTCATTCTCAGATCCCGTGGAGAAGCTATACCCAACTCTACCTGTAAGCGCAAAACTGGGACCCTCTCTAGGAAGAAGGATACCAAAACTGACCCGTATCCAAACTGTTTCAATCCACCACTCCTGCACCTGGTTAGTTGTTTTTTCATACTTTTAAGAACCCCTTCGCACCAGTTGAAGACTAGGGGCTCCATACACTCCAGCACATACTGAAAATAGATCTGAAGAGACATATAGGAAGCTACACTCCCTACCATGCATGTGATGGTAGGTAGGATGGTCCACGGAGTCAAGTCTCAGACATATCTAATAGCGACTTTACTGCTATGTTTCTGGGTACTTGGTACACAATGTTCACTGATATAGTGATTCATAGGCTCAACCCCACCCCTACTACCTGTGAGTGTTACTCGGGATCTGCAATGAGATAGTCCAGTTAAGAAGTAGATATCCTCAATATCTATGGTAAGATTGTGAGCACCCACATGAAACGCCTGCTCGTTCACATCCCACATGTGAACTAGGTACTCGAGTAGTCTCAGTTGGGCCCTCATACCCTAGATCTTAAAAAATTTCAATAACCCACACCGTCGGAGGGCCAACACCATTCCCAGGTCATTCCCGGCACAGTAGTATTCCTCCTCGTGCTCTCTTTCATTCCATTCTAACATTTTGACTGTGGAAGACCTGCCAAGGAAAAGTAAAAAGAGATTAGCATCATGATTTTCTTCCCTGGAGAATTTTTAGTGGCAAATTCATCTTTAAAAAATTTTGGGTTGCGGACGTCGCAGCCCTGTGCATTTGCATAGTGCAGAGTTATCACATGCTGGCTATAGAGCCACCGCCGACGATGCTAGATCGTCGTAGGGCCCAATATAGGGCACCTGTGACGACCTCCGTGCATGGGTACCCCTAGAAAATCAACCCAAAAATCCATTTTCAACCAATAAAAATCAAATTCTAATCCATGGAAAGATGAAGGAAATGAATATTACCTTTTCTATGGAGACGATTCATCGAATGATTAGCTATGCCCACCACAATCTATAGTGGAAAACCAAGGTAAAAATAGGGTTTGGAGCAAAGGTTTGGGTGAAATTACAAATGAAATAGTGAAATGTGAGTTTTTACTCATTTTATTGATTTTATTACTATTCATTTGAATATTATATTAATTTTATATTTCATCCAAATCCTAAAGTCCTAACAACTTTACAAGTGGTTGAATTTTGCAGATAAAAATTCTAGGAGTGAAACGTTGGAACAAGGATCCGTTTTTTGGTTTGTTTTTTATACATTTGTCGCATGTACAGATCCTTTTAGAGTTTTCAGGAAAAACTCCAAGCAAGTCTTGATTCTTTATCATGCTCGTGAAACCATGAGAATGTAATCGAGTAGTCTTTTGTCATTTTTTCGAAATCATAATGGTGACACGAAAAACGAAGCCTATGGAGTATCCTTTAAGCTCTTTTCATGCTCCATAAAAATGAAAATATTATCGAAAGACCTTGTTCTTTTCACGCTCGTAAAAGTATTTGAAGAAAACATATGACGAGTGTTAGGTTATCACTTTTTTGGTCTCGTTGGATTAATTTACGAAAAAGGGCCTAATGAAGTTCTTTTTAAGTGTTTTTCAGACTCTCTAAACATGAAAAACCCATGTGTTTTCTCTCTTTGGACTCATTAAACAAACATCGAAAGACCCATATGGGATTGAACCAATCCTTCTTAGGGATTGTTAAACATACTCTGAGGGACTCATCCGAAGGATGAGCGTACATCAACAATCATATGTTATCCTCCCCAATCTTGCGTAAAAATAAAGAGGTACTTGCCATAAATGGTGGGGGGAAATTGGGAAAGAAATGTGTCTCTGTATTTCTGTTAGTGGCAGTAATAGTCCCTCTTGGACATGACACCCCCCTTCATCATTGTATCCGGGTTTCGAAATCCATTTGTCTCTCATTTGACCATTCACAAATTCATATGTTGGGTCCTCCTTGAGTCAATGCTACCAAAAACATTGTCGTGTCATTCATATGTTCAAGAGAAGTCCAACCAAAACAAGCCTTCTATTGAGTCGTCCATCTACAGTTATAAATCCTCTACCATGTCAGCCTTCCCTGAGTCAATTTCAAATCACTTCATACTCTGATCTACTTCTTAGCACTAGAAGACAAACGTTGCCCCTTTCTGGGCCTCCAAACTCTGCCACGCATGCCAAACTGCCTTGTAAAGATGCCACACGCTGGAGGTGACATCAAGGATCTCTGGAGGACGTCTTGGGTCAACAAAGGGACATGTTCCACCTGCAGTGGGTCAACCCCCTAGGGTTGGGCTCAGCCAAGGCATCCTGGATGAAAATGTCTTTCTTCTTCTCTCATGCAAAGGCTCGACCAATCACTGCCCTGTCTCTGCCCTTGATGAGGTCCCAACAACCATTTGATGGGCTCTTCAGCCCCATGGAGGTCCGAACTAATCATCTCCCCAAGTGTACTGGTCCACCTGGTACCTGTCAGTCGGGTATGGTCCTGCACATCAAAAACTTTTCCCTCCATGGGCTCATTAGTCCTCGGGATCATAGCAATGTCAATCATATTTCATGATTAATTTTATCAAATGCATGCATAAAACCCCTAGCATCTTATCTAATAGCTCAAAGACATTACAATGACCTAATATACACAACTGAAGAAAAGACAAAGTGCCCTGTTTGGCCAACATCCATAAGAAGAGGAAAGTTACCAAAGGATATCATCCAAGCCATGTAACACGCGGTGCTGTGGTCAGAAGGATGTCCAGACATAGTGAAAGACAGGGGTGATAGTATCTGTGGGTGCCTTTGTAGGAGGTGAGTTGTACCTGTCATGGATGCAATTATTTCCAAGCCCTTTATTGCCTTTATTCTTTCTTTTCTTTATTATTCTTGTTTCTTCTTATTTCAAGGTCTAACTAGAGGACATTGCCTTGGCATGGTGACCAGAGCTAACAGTGTTACCCATAAATACTTTCATAGAAATGATAAGGCTGGCTTGTGATGAGACCCCCTTTCCTTTGGCCATGCAACCAAAGGTCATTGCCCTGGCGTGGTAACCAGATGATGGAAATGTCATACCACTAGGTACCCATGAACATAATGGGCTAGCTTGTGATGAGACCCCCCATCCTCTTGGCCAGGTCTTGTTATGTCATTTTTCTTGGGTCCCTCTTGTTTCTTATTGAGAGGCTTTTTATTTCCTTCTCGGGGATCCCTAGGCGAGGCATCTCTAGGTTTTATTTTTTATGTATTTTATCTCTTACCAGCTACTTTTACCCCCTGGGCCTTTAGCCCCTTCTCCCGACAAGATAAAGTGTAACCCCACAAATAGGTCATCCTAATGTATGGAATACGGGAATGGGATAGATGGATGGGAGATAAGATGTAAAATGATAATATGGTGGGAGCAGACGATGGCTCTTCAAGATCCCCCCTGGTGGATAACCAAAACCTATGGATACAAGCTTGCTAGGGCACCCCATTAGTTATCCAACCATGGTCAAGTGGGTTAGTGTAAGATCCAAGCAGTCATCAGAAATAAAAGGAATCCGATGCATATATTCGAAGGTTATAATGATCAAACATGACACATACCATGATACCTGGACCAATTACCTCATGGAGCAAGAGTCTTCTCCGATACAAGTCCAACCCGAAGGTGATGGATGTTGTTCCTGCTGATAGGATAGGTCTGATGAAGAAGAAGAAAGATGGGCCCTCCAGGGCCATGCTCAGGTCAATATTTCTCTCGGTACTCCATGTCTAGGACCTGTGGGCCTCGAGACATGATCTCCTATTTATCCCTAGAAATTGGGGATAACATCTGTCTCCAACTTGGGGACATGTGCTCACCGTAGAGCGCATGAGAACCTCAACATATCTGGCATAACTTGCAGACCTTCTCACACTCGAGAAAGGGCATCAACAACAAAAGGTGGGGTGGTATTGCCACCCCGCAATATACATATGTATATATACGATTGAAATAAAACAATCAATGCAAGTGAGGAAGAAATCTAACATGAAATGCAAATGGTATAATACATAAAAAATGCCTACCTACCTATAATTACTTGTGGAATCAGGTTACCCCATCCTGGTGGGGTTTGAGGAGGTGCCCACTGACGGGAACTGTGCGCCTTCTTCCCTCTAGTGTAGACAGGTAATAAGAGTCATTAAATGACTTCCTCCCGACCTTAAAAGGGCCAAGCCAAAAATGATTTTTTCCTTTGATATTAGTAGGATTACCTTTATTAGCATCCCACATACAAACCACGTCACCCTTCTTGTACTCTCTGACTCTAAAATTGGTTGTTCCTTGAACAACCTTGGTGTATTGTGTAGAGGGAGGTGGGTGGGAGTCTGCTATAAATATTTCCTTTTGCAAAGGACGGATCCATACATCATCTTCTCTTATGGTGCCAACTTCCCTATCTTTATACTTGTCTATGAGTTGCAGGTACTTTTCCTTCGTGGACCTTTGTATCTGATCAAAATATTCCTTCATTGCAACAGGCATATTTTCTGGAGAATGTTTATTAGGAGTCTGCCGGTTTTGTCACATGCTTTTTCATCTTTGATGGAATCACTGGGCTTTTGTACATAAGTTGTAGTTACAGGTACATTCTGGATGCGACCAATAGTTCCATCTTTCAGTGGTCCATCTGATCCTTGGAAAAAGTTGTCAAATCGCTCTTTGATAGATGGTACCTTGATGATTTCTCTCACAGGGATGGTTACAAACATCTTGGATAATGCTCCTTCAAAGTCAAAGTTTGGGCTATCCTTTTCAGTATTTTTAGGAAAGATTACATCCACAGGTGGGTTTTTTGTTTGGTCAGCTAGAGGTTGGTCCAACTTCTTTCTTGTATACACATGGAACTCTTGTTTCTTTATCTTTTCTTTTGATTCCTGGTCTATTTTGTTTATTACTGCCACCCTGGCTGACCTGGCTGCTTCTTTCACGACCTCTTGATGCTCTTTAGTAGTGATATTTATTTGAGGGCATTCTATGAAGTAGTCTATATTGTTCACTTGTTGATGGTCACCACTACTGTAAGGACACTCATGTTCCCAATGTGCCTCACTGCATTGAAAACACCAAGGGTTTTCATCCACAATGATGGTGCTTGGAACTTCTATGTCTTTGAAAACATCTTCGTTCCACTCAACGAAATTACTTCTTCTCTATACTGGATGGCCATATTCATTCAAATATTCAGAGATATTAGAAGTGACGTCGGGATAATCACCCCAATCCGTGTCTTCTTCTGTCAAGGGAGAAGTGGGGCAATCTTGAAACAAGTATGGATCCACTGAAAAAGGTGTTTGTTCATCCTGCTCAGAACGACCGATTTGTAAAAGCGCGAGAATCCTAATTTTTTTAGAAAAGAAATCTTCAACATTTCACGAATCCTTTTAACCTTTTGCAGGATACAGGACATACTAGTGCTTGGATCGGTGTTTTCAGACTTATTAGCTTCACTCATATCTTGATCTTCTAACATCGGTGTGTTCAAGACAAACAAGGAATCTTCAAAGTTAGGTTTTTTGTGGGTGGCCATGCCCAAATCCTCGGATGGTTCATGTTGTCTTGATACATTTATTGTGTTTGAGAAAGCCGTGTTCCATTTCCTTTTGGGAGGCATGAGTTCTACCTCAAGAATCTCTGGTAATTTGAGTTCAACTTTGGTGATATCCTCATCACTAGATTCCCAAGGGTTATTATTTTGCGAGAGATTGAATTGATGGATGTAGTCTTCGAACTCAAGGTTTTTCTCAATCTAGCAAGCAAACTCTTGTGCTTCTTCTAGAGTTGAGGGTGACCGATCTTTGAGAGTAAACTGCAAAACTCCTTCCAACGAGTTTAAGTAGTGTTGGATGACAGCTTCTTCTGAGAAACTAGGCTTGATCTTCTTGAGTAAAAGGTTGAATCTATCATTGAAATACCTAATGCCCTCGCTAGAGGCTTTGCAAATGTTAGTGTATTGAGAGTAAAGGGAATCCATGCTTTCTTTTTCGCACCAATATTTTTGGAAGGCTTGTTCAATATCTTCAGGGGTTTTGATGCTTCCTTTCGGGAGTTTGTTAATCCATCTTCTAGCACTTCCGATGAGTGAGATCACAAAGAGTCTTAAAAAGACATCGGGGTGTTCTTGTCCAGATTGGTGAAACTGGAATGCATCACAGAAGTCGGTCCAATGAGAATTTCCATAGGATCCATCTTCCCCTGAAAACTTAGGTATCCAAGACTCGACCTTCTTGGGTAGATCATGTAACCCCCCTTGGGTGTTAGGTAAGCTTAAAGGACCAAAGAGTTATTTATGAGACCAATTGGGATAACTTACAGGGATGACAGGATTTGTGGAGGTCATAGTAGTGGATGAAGGTATATACTGACGCCCACTACGAGTTGTCATTAGCTATTTGTGGAGTCGCCAAATGATTTGCTTGAAATCATCAAGTAAAAGGGAAAACACCCTAGTGGAGTCACTAGGTAAGCTTGTAAGATAAGGCTCTGAGGCAAGGCTTATCGAAAAGGTTTGTCATCTGAAGATAATTGACTCAGTGTTCCCCGTCAACAACACCGAAATGTTATCGCACAGTTTGTAGATAGGAGCAAAGGCTATGAAATAGAAATCCAAACTGGTGTAACAGGGACCTGCCCCACCCAATGTCACCACAATGGGGAGGTCCTTTCTATTTAGGGAGGCTAGACCCAAGGGATACATCCCTAGAAATCTGGGGTTTTGAAAGGAAAAGGCTCAAAGGATTAAGGCTAGTTTCTCCTTTCACAAATTACAACCCAAAGAGATAGTAAAAAAAAAGTATAACCATAGAGAAGGCACCTGCTTGCGAGACAAGACGATAATGAAACTAGTACATTCAAATAATGGTTAATACTTCATAAACCAATGACTATCTAAATTCAACATATGAACAATTACAACAGTAAATATTGACGAAGTCGATGTTTATAATAATGACAAATGGCAGTGAAATGTTACTTGTCAATAAATACCAGAACAATATAACATCCGATGAATATAATCAATCCTTGAATCAAATCAATGCATTAAATATCATTCAGTTGCTCATATACAATAGACTGTTGCGTCAAGATGAAATATCCTAGGGGTGACGTCATCTCTTAGGGTTAGTTGTTAGTTAGGGTTTCAGAAATTAAAGTTTTAAAAGTAGTTTTGTACACTAAAGCCTCAATGTTGGAGATCAAATCAGTGCCTTAGGGTAAATGGAGTCAAAGAATAAGGGCACAAGTTCTTGAAAGGATGATAATTCAAAGACTAGAAGGTAGGGTTCTATGGTGCTGCAAAGGCAGGGCCCTAGAATGAAAACCCTAGGTGAAAGAGCCTCACTCCGGTGTTACTTAAGCAAGGCCTCGTGCTCTTTCCTCCTTCTCTAAATCAACTTGGAAAAACGACTAACCTAAAGCATAAGTCTAAGGGAGAAAGTGTTTCAATAAAAAGGATTTCAAACCCTAGAAGGTGAAAACCCTAGGTGTAGGCAATCCAGGCCTAGGACGTCTCCTCTTTTCGACTTATAACTTCAACACTAGCTCAGAAAAAGGAAGACAAGTGTAGCAACGACTAGGCTATATCTTCTTCTTCAATGGCTGAAAATTATTTCTCAGCAAGGGGACATGTAACAATAAACTACTTGTGTGCTTGTTACCTAAAGTTTTAAATCAACAATATAATAAGCAAATGTAAGAAATTAAACCTACAACCATTCATTTAAGAAGTTTTTCATGAAAAATTCACTTACATGTCATGAAGAAAGCACAAGCAAACCCTAGTTGTAAACCTTCCTTGAGAGAAATGCCATAAATGCCAAGAAAAATCCTCCAAGAACAAGTGTTCCTCACTTAAACACCAAAATTACCCTAGTAGGGTGCAAGAAATCAGATCTCACAAGAGAGTGAGTTGTGTTATGTCAAAATGAGGGAAAACATCCTTAATTTATGTCATCCAATGACCCTTAATTAAAAATTAGGTCATTAAAACAGCCGACAAGGCTGACAACTAAAAATCATACTGTTTTACAATAAACTTCCTAAAGAAAACCCTAAATGAGCAGTATGAAGGATGTCTAGCCCCTCTGAGGGAGACGTTGGCCCTTTTTAGGGCAAATCTTAGCACTAGAAGACAAACGTTGGCCCTTTCTGGGCCTCCAAACTCTGCCACACGTGCCAAACTGCCCTGTAAAGCTGCCACATGCTGGAGGTGACGTCAAGGATCTCTGGAGGATGTCCTGGGTCAACAGAGGGACATGTTCCACCTGCAGTGGGTCAACCCCCTAGGGTTGGGCTCAGCCAAGGCATCCTGGATGAAAATGTATTTCTTCTTCTCTCGTGCAAAGGCTCGACCAATCAATGCCCTGTCTCTGCCCTTGATGAGGTTTCAACAACCATCTGATGGGCTCTTCAGCCCCATGGAGGTCCGAACTAATCATCTCCCCATGTATACTGGTCCACCTGGTACCTGTCCGTCGGGTATGGTCCTGCACATCAAAAACTTCTCCCTCCATGGGCTCATTAGTCCTCGGGATCATACCAATGTCAATCATATTTCATGATTAATTTTATCAAATGCATGCATAAAACCCCTAGCATCTCGTCTAATAGCTCAAAGACATTACAATGACCTACTATACAGAGCTGAAGAAAAGACAAAGTGCCCTATTGGGCCAGCATCCATAAGAAGAGGAAAGTTCCCAAAGGATATCATCCAAGCCATGTAACACAAGGTGGTGTGGTCAGAAGGATGTCCAGACATAGTGAAAGACAGGGGTGATAGTATCCGTGGGTGCCTTTGTAGGAGGCCAGCTGTACCTGTCATGGATGCAATTCTTTCTAGGCCCTTTATTGCCTTTATTATTTCTTTTCTTTATTAATCTTGTTTCTTCTTATTTCAAGGTCTAACTAGAGGACACTGCCTTGGCGTGGTGACCAGAGCTGACAATGTTACCCACAAATACTTTCACAGAAATCATAAGGCTAGCTTGTGATGAGACCCCATTTCCTTTGGCCATGCAACCAAAGGTCATTGCCCTGGAATGGTAACCAAATGATGGAAATGTCATACCACTAGGTACCCATGAACAGAATGGGCTGGCTCGTGATGAGACCCCCCATCCTCTTGGCCAGGTCTTGTTTTTTCATTTTTCTCGGGTCCCTCTTGTTTCTTATTAAGAGGCTTTTTATTTCCTTCTCGGGGATCCCTGGGCGAGGCATCTCTAGGTTTTATTTTTTATGGCTTTTATCTCTTACCATCTGCTTTTACCCCCTAGGCCTTTAGCCCCTTCTCCCCACAGGATAAAGTGTAACCCCACAAATAGGTCATCCTAATGTCCGAACTAGGGGAATGGGATAGATGGATGGGAGATAAGATGTAAAATGATAATATGGTGGGAGGGGACTTCGAAATATTATGGTTAAGGTAGGACAAGTGGTTAAGCAACTCAAAAATTTAGTTTCAAGATTCTTTATTGTTTTAGTACATTGAGGCGTAGAAGGAAGTGGTAATTATCGGGGGATGATGCCTGTACAGAGCCATCTATGGAGTGAGTTAAGAACAATGAATAGAGGATATGCATGAGTGTGTGGGAGTACCTTGAGAACAAGAGAGATTGATGTGATCCGCCTGGAAGCAGTTATGAAATGGATTCAGTAAGTGAGGGTTGATGCGAATGGATATCGCATGGTGAGAAGCCATTTTAGTGGGTTGAATTTAGTAAAATTGAGTGAGGCCAATCACTTAAGGTGGAGGAGTATCCCTGAAAATCAAGGGATCCTTGATTGTGTCTGGGAGAAGAAGGTCGTTGAGGAGGTTTTGTGGTTGTCTCCATCTAAAAATTATCAAGAGGGAAACCTACAAAGTCGATATGGCAAGAGGTTTCAATGGAAGGTACAGTGTGTGTCGAATAATTGAGAGTATAAGTGTCTGTGGAAGAGCCAACGTAGGAATTCAACTAGAAAGAAGGGAAAGAAGAGAGTGGATAGTTGGCTAGTGAAGACCAAGGAAACAAGGAATAACAATATGGCTAGGAAAGGAGTGTGGGGAAGCATGTAGAAGGGAAATAAGCAGGAGGAATCCTCCTTCTAGGGTCCATTCAATCTTACCAGGGAAGTCGAGATGGGTGGGTCCAAATTCAAATATCTATGCTTAGTTGAGAAGGAGAAAACGACTGTGGAGATAGAGGACGCAATTCGAATCCAACAACATAATATATCAAAGGAAGCTATAGTTCAAGAATTCAAGGGGTGGCTTGAAAGTCCATAGTATTCCAGGATTAGGGAAACAAAGTATTTTAAGCTTGCAAAGACTTATTGGATAGTAAAATCCATGGTTTCCCGAGCGATAAAAATGTCGGAGGAAAAATTTGAGATCTTGTGTAGATCTCAATTTGACATAAATTTAAGAGTTACTCTAGAGGAGAAGAAAAATGAGAAGACCTAGAGCACGCCAAGGGACCCGAGTCCTCCTGGATCGAGAAACTTGCCTATCCCGATAGATGATGAGGATGAAGCAAGTAACACAGGGGCAATCTCCAAGCTAGAGAGACACCACAGAACACCAGAGAAAACCAGGGTACAACATGTTGTGCTAAGTTTACTTTTCTTTTTGTTCAATATATATTTTCAGACATATGAAGAAAATATCTCAATATGTTGTCAACTTTTATATCTATAAGCTTATCTAGTTTGAAGAATGGTTGATACTATGTTCTAAATTCTATCCTTAAACTCATGTTTGAAATACTTTGGTATATTTATTCTTGACTGAGGGATCTGGTTTCCAAATTTCCATTTTAGAAGACCCTCCCTGAGCTGATTGTAAATTTGTTATTTATATATAGAAATACAAAGCTGCTTTTAAAAAAATGAAAACAAATTGAGGTCCATAATGTAAAATTGAATAAATTAACCAACCATACTATTTAAAAAATAGATCACAATAATAAAAGAGAATATAATCAAATAAACCAACATAAATTCATATTAAACTCAACACCAAAATTTGTATACCCCATTTTCTCGATACTTAATAAATTCAATATTAAGATAGATTTATATTGATTTAAATCTTTATATTTTAGAATTAATTAATTAAAATAGGAATAAAAGAAGTTTATTTATTTATAAAATTTGGTGACTGTTTCAACATGGTATGAGGATCTCACGCATCCAAAACATCATTGCAAAAAATCAACTAATCATCATTTCCTTGAACTGATTTTTACGATCAATAATTAAGATTTACAAAAAACTATATACAAAATTTTCTTATACCAGTGTAGAGCCATCTTAACTCTAGATCTATCATGTGCCAAGAGGGATCAAATCCTTAGAGGTGCAAACCTTTCATCAATTTTTTATCCCTCTTGATACATAATAAATACAAAATTAGGATGGATTATGATGGTTTTATATATGATATGAGTTCATGCACATTATTATTGGCATTATCATAATGTTAGTTTAAGTTCAACCACCAAGTGGGAATCACTCTTTCTTTTCACTTCATTTCAAATCACAACTAAGCATCATGGATTATGGTAGATGCCATGTTGATAGGAACACAAAAAAATTGACTTGAATTTGTGGTCCAAATGGTTATTTAAGGGATAAAAGGTTTTTACTGAAAAGTTTACTTCTCATATAAGAGATTATATTCATTTGATGGACCATTCACATTCATAGATATATTGATTTTTTTTGATAATTTATAATTTTAAAATTATTTTTTTGGTATGATAAACAATTAGAGGATAAGAGAAATTTAAGATTCTAAAAAGAAATCATAACCCTAATTTAAAAGATTAAAAGTATCTTTTTATACTGAGCAAAATTTCATGAGCTCCTTACTAAAACATGGCATTGGAAAATTATAAAAACATCATGGGATGAAAGAATATGCTATATTTGCAATATTCTTAAGGTGTAGGATGAAAATCACTTTCTTTTAAAATTTCCAGCATATGCCCACTTTAAATCTCAATTTCAAATTATTTGTAACAATACTACCATTCATGACCTTTTAACTGAGATTTACAAAAGCTTCTCTAAAATCTTTTTGAGCATAGAAAAAAATTCTAACCCAATTCAAATAATTCCTTACCATTTTTTCTTAAATTATAATAGACCAAAGTTAGTCTAGAGGATGTACCAATCACCATGATCATTATCATCCTTATACATATAATAATATCTAATTTAAGGTTACAATTTAGCTAGATATTAAATTGATGTATAAAATCCCCTTGTTTATGGGGCAAGAGACCCTCTTTGCACAACGATTTGATTACTTCATCTTTGAAGGTGTACATACTCTACCCCTATGAATTCAAACATGTGACTTTTAAGGAAAAAACATATATTCTTAACTGTTAATACCACTTAAACTCGTAACAATACAACATTTATATATCCATTTTTATAAACCATAACTTATATGTTAATGATGTTAATAAAAACTTCAGTTCAACCTCTTTTGTAATGCATAAAGGGACTCATTTAAATTTTATATGAGAGAATTAACATATAGAACAACAAGGTACAAAGATACAATATCGATATTTGTTGGAGCACTCTGATAATAGATACAAATAGTGGCCTCTCTTATGCTCATTGTTGAGCAAACATTTGTAACACATTGTAGTGAATTTGTATATTGAGTAAAATTGGAGGTTTAGCTCATAAAAATAGATTTGATATTGAGTGTTTTTTGAAAGTTGATTGGAACCGTGTACTCCTATTTATTTTCTTAAATAGTAAAGTTTAAGATAAGAAATTCTAAATGGAGCCAGATCTAATGACATAAAACAAATTTCTTTAGAATTAAATAATCTCTCTAACTAAAAGGAAAATATACTTTTGATTTTCATAATGAAACCACAATGTCAAAGTGTGAGGATATCTACATAAACAATAACATCAATCACATGTCTCAAATAAGTTGTAAAAGAGAAAATGAAATGTTTTTTAGACTTCAACTCTCTATCATATAGTTTGTATATGTATTGAATGCAAGGTATGTGATGTTGAATATCTATGTTTAACTATCAAAGCAAATCCTAAATTATTTAAAATGAAAATGAACAAAAATAAAAATAAAACCCAAATACCACTTTATAATATAATTATTCTTAATATGAAAATATGTACAATAATAAAATTTAAAAAATATAATCATTATAATAAAATTAATTAAATATATTTTCATAAAGTGGTAATAGAATTATTCTTAATAAAATTAAAAAAATATAATCGCTATAATAAAATTAAAATATACATTAGATATATTCTTATAATCTCTTATATAAGTGTATTGAAATTTCTTTTACATGATTATAAACATAAATATATTGATTTCTTATCAATATCCAAACTAAAAAGGTACATACCAATCATAACCTCTTCATATAAAAAATACATGAAACATGATAAGAGATTTGGATGAACAACTAAGTGTAATGAGTAGCTTAGTATTTCTTTCTTATTAAAAGTTTGAAAAAAATAAAACAAGTACTTGTTTCTTATAAAAAGTTTGAAAAAAAATAATAATGCCAGTTTACAAATGAATTACAACATATAATAAAAGTGTTTTGTTTTAATAATAAAATTAATTTATTATTAAAAACAAAAAGAAAGAATATAATCATCTTAATCTAAAAGGACATTTATAATATTGTTATTATTTGTGTAAGTTTAATAGTGATTCAATAGAATTAATTCTAACTTTTCTCAATTAAACTTTAAAAAAATTGAAGTAGGCCAATCGAAGTTATTTATCACAATTTATAATAAATATAAGTTGAAGGAACATTACTAGGGACTTTGCAATCCAAGTAATGTTATGAATGTAATTTACAAATGCAATGAAAGTAAGTGAATATTGTCAAAATGAGAAACAACAAAATTCTCAAGGAAAATTGTATGTTAGGTAGGCCACCCCCAAGGATCATGACAACCTACCTTTAAATGCAAGAATGTTTCCATTAAAAACATGAATTGTGACTCTTGTTTTCTAGACTATTGTGAATGTGCATGACAAGTAGCTACAATTATTGCTTTTAATGACTATCATTTTGTATGTTATATTATTAAGCATGAATGAGAATTTTGTACTATTATTTAGGGAAATTTTAATCTTAAGACTCTAGGACACTTACTATGGTTGTAGACGCTTCTTATTCTTTTGTCTAATTTTGATTATCTTAATAGTTATCAATAAAACCTCATTTTCCTTATTCACATTTGAGTTGTAATTCTATGAGAACATGCATATATACAATATGATCTTGTGAAATTCAATAGGGTTTAACTTAAGTAGTTGGGAGGAATGATTGTTATCCTCCCCACCCAGGTCAGCAAGTGACATGTTGAGATATTATTGAGTGCCTTGAAGATTCTAGGGGTTTACCCTAGATAACAAATTACGAGCTAACTACATTAACCTTTACATTTTTTCATATTTGAGAAATTTCTTTGCACCACAATCAACTTTGTAGTTGTATAAATTGATTTTTATTTTTTTTTATATATATTCATATATATATATATATATATATATATATAGAGAGAGAGAGAGAGAGAGAGAGAGAGAGAGAGAGAGAGAGAGAGAGAGAGAACTATTTTTAAGGTCATGGCCAAGCCAGACGACAAATATATAAATTTTTCTAATAAAAAATCAAATTATTTTTAATATTCACAATAAATCTAATAGCTTTAAGTATATAAAAGTAATAATATTTTCTATAATATTATAGTAATACTTAAATAATAATATTATTATAATATTATAGTAGAGTAATTAAAAATAATAATATTTACTATAATATTATAGTAGAGTAAAAAAAAGTGTTTCAATTAAACTATCTATTATATTATTATATAATTGATGTATACATAAAGTATTATGACTAACCTAGATTCATTTAACTCTGAATCTATCAAGCGTCGAGAGGTATCAAATCTTTGGAGGTGCAAGCCTTTTTTAGAGTTATGTTACATGAATATCTCCCCCGTATCAGACTTTAGAAAAACTTTTGTCAGACTTTAGAAAAGATTTTGATACAATTCCCAAGAAAAATATTTGGAATAGGTTGGAAGAGATAAAAGTGTCTTTCGAGTTCAGGGTTGCTGCAATCAGGTTGTATGAGAACATTATTGTCAATTTTAAGAACACTAAGGGATTTTCTAATGAGATTAACTGCAATATTGGAGTCAGGCAAGGTTTTCCCTTGTCCCCTACCCTTTTTGGTATATACATTGACAAGTTAGAATATTGTTTGGAAGAAGCAAGTTGTGTTGATCCTACTCTCACTGGTATAGTCATCGATCTTCTTCTTTATGCCGATGATATCATTCTCAGGGTGAGGAGTCCCCACGATCTTGAAAACCAACTAAGAATCTTCAAGGATTTTTGCTCCAATATGGGTATGACTGTTAATACTGACAAGACTAAGGTCATGATCATTAAATCCAATAAGATCATTTATGATACCTTCGTATATGAAAAAAACAACTTGGAGGAAGTGATTTCATACAAATATATTGGAATCGATATTCACCACAAGCTCAACTAGAATTATAGCATTGAGAAAAGGATTATTGGGGGATGGAAAGCTTATAATGGGCCTGAAAATAATTGTAAATCAATCGATCTTTAGATATGGGATAAGAAGAAACTCCTCTTTGAGACTCTTGCTGCACCTGTTATTCTTTAGGGATGTGAATTCTGGGGATGTAGTCTCTTTCAAGAATCCTAGAGAAATATAAAACAGATACAAAATAATTTTATAACCTATAATCTCAAAATTATAGGAAATATGCCATATCCCATCCTCATCTTAGAGGAAATCCTTTCACCCATTGAGACCACAAATATGACTAGATACCTAATTTATAAGAACAAGTTAAACAATGTGGAGGACACGAGGCTTCCTAAAATTGCTTCAAAATCTAGTCGTAACCACCATCGACTCAAGCGAGGATGGCATAAATATGCCCATTCTTGGCTAAGCTATTAGGGAATCATTGAAGACACCAATTTGCAGAATATGGATACTATTAAAAATATCATCAAATCAAAATTTAAGGAGAAAATGTCGTGTGATAAAGAGTTAGAGGGAAAAAGAAAATTAAGGTATTATAAGGATGTATTCAACCCTAACCTAGAAGATCAAAATTATCTCATTTTTTTTACAAGTGTAAAGAAAAAAATAAACATTGCTAAGATAAGAACAAATTCTCACGAGCTCAATTGTGAAATTGAGCATTGGGCAATTCCTAAAACGCCATGGATGAAAGAGTGTGTCAAATTTGTGACACTAAGAAGGTTGAAGATGAAAAGCACTTTCTCTTAGATTGTCTTTCCTATAGCCACATTAGATTTCAATTTCAAAATATATGTCAAACTACCAACCTTCCAAACCTTTTAACTCAACAAAACTATGGCGATCTTGGAAAGCTTCTCTTAATGCTTTTCAAGAAAAAAAACAAAATTTAAAAAAATTGCAAGTAATCCCTTACCCTCTTAAGGTCTGGTAGACCAATTCGGTCTTAGCGGACATTCATCATCATCATCATCGGACATAATCTTTTAAATTTTTTATTATTAATTTTATTATTATTATTATTATTTTAATGCATTATGTTACATGAACATCTCTCTCATACTAGGCTGTAGAACCTCTCCACTCAATTAAATTTCATTTATAATTGATCTATAAAAAATGGAAACATAAAAAAATTAACTTCCAAAATAACTTTATATATAAGAATTGAATTATCAATTTAAAATTAATAATATAAGAATAATAAATAAATTATACATTAATCGATAATAATTTTCATTAAAAAATTAACTTCCAAAATAACTTTACATGAGAATTGAATTATCAATTTAGATTTTAGAATTAACAAGGGAATCTGCCTCATTGAGGAATCTGAGTTCTCGTTGAAGAGATTTCTAGATTATGTATCTATTGTTATTGCAAATCTGAGTTCTTGTTGAAGAGATTTCTATATTATGTATCTATTGCTATTGCGTTATTAAATATACAATATCAATCCACTTACTTGCACCGATTTTTCACATAGAGCGATGGAAGTTCAATTGTCGTGGGCGGGCTTCGAATACAACATTCACCAGCATTTGATAACACCTGCTTGAGGAAAAGAAATTTTGGGGTAGACACTTTCACTATTCAACTTTACCCTTACTTACTTCTATGTTTCCGTAAGAGCTAGACATGTTAACAACCCTATACCACAACTTCATGAATCTTAGTAGTTATCTCCATAGACCTTTTCTTATTGGGGCATTTTCACATTAAGAGGTAGAAATGTTAACAACCCTATACCACAACTTTATGAATCCTAGTAGCTACTGTCATATACCTTTTCCTATTGGGGAATTTAACTTACCTTTACCTTAAATGCCTTCACCCTAGGTGATCCAGGTGGATATCGGTGGCAAGCCACCTTTTCCAAATTGCTCAAAACAATTTTCTGGAAATTTTGGAAATTTACTATTGAGCCAAAGGAATTATTGATCCCCCAAAATGAATCTCCTCGACTATACCTTTCCAACGAGATATTATATGCCTAAAATGAAGATCGTATGCAAAAGTTACGACCCCGGGAAGCTGATGTACTAACTTACCCAAACGGGGACCACATGACTTTTGGCGCTTCATCTCCTAGGGTTAGGTTTTAAGATGTCTAGGGTTTTTGGCATTCCTATTTATTGTAAAAATGCCTTCATAGCCTCATTGTAGTCATATTCTTGTGAATGCGAGTACCCGTCACATCTCTTCTCAAAGATAAGCTGCCACCATTCTAGTGAGTCTTTCACTCTGTATTTTTACAGTCTCTATACATTTATTTCATTAATAGAAATCATGTATTATTGTATCTCTGTGTTTATGGTTTCATCTCTGATACATTTATGTTATATTATTGGATATACGCAATATCTCTATGAATTTCTTTATTATATCTTTGCTCTCATTTCGTGCCAAAAATAATCCGGATCAGTGGTATCAGAGCATGCTGCTCTTGATCGATTTTTCAGTGCATGTCCCTGATGAGATATGAGTATAGAAAGTTGGGTCTCGAGCTTGTCTCTCTTGAAGACAATCGCTCTCAAACACCCAAGAAACCCTCAATGGAAAAAGAAAAGAAAAATGACGGAGCAGACGATCCTATCAATCTGTTGCTTGAGCAAGCTCTCATGCAACAGAGGGACGAAATGATGGAGAATTTTTCCCACATCCTTCAGTGCCTGCCAATAGCATCAGGCACATATTCATCAAGCGGCCATTTTTGAGGCACCTCGCCTTTCAAGGTACAAGTTTATTTTGATATTCCTTTATTTGAAGGACAAATAGATGCAGAAACCCTAGAAAAATGGTTAACTCTGCTAGAAGGTTATTTCTCTGTTCACAATTTTTACGACAAAGAAAAGATCACCTTCGCACTCCTTAAATCTCTCCCTCATGTCAAAAATTGGTGGGAAACTTACTGGCAACAAATTTCTACAGAGGAGTCTGGAATATATGGGGCCGATCGCACTTGGGATTTTTTTGTGGATGCGGTAAAGGAACATTATTACCCTGTTGGAAACTATGAGGACCAGTACATGAGATGGACCACACTGTGGCAAGAGAGGGGCCAAGCAGTTCCATAGTTCACCAACACCTTCCATACCTTGTGCACCAAGATGGGTATCAAAGACTCCGAGCGACATTTGGTTCTGAAATATCGTCGAGCTCTACACAGATACATCCAGATTGAAATGGATTTTCTAGACATTTCATCACGCGGTGCTACTTATCGATATGTTGTTAAAATTGACCGGAAATTTAAGCACTGGAACAAACGGGATTTTGGGTCTGTAAATCCGAAACAACCAAAGTATGACAGAGATGACCCTAACAAACAGTCTCCCAAAAACCAGTCCAAGACATAGGAAAAGAAGGGTCACAGGAAGACAAAGGACACTGGAAAATGGTGCGAGTTCCACAAAAGGCTTTGGCACAACACCGATGAATGTCGCTCAAAATAGTCATTGGTGGCTGATATCAAAGACAAAGAGCCAAACACTGATTCAGAATACGATTCAAAAAATAATGGTAAAGGACAGATCATTGACGCAGACCCCACTGCTATTTTCATGACCGCAACAATTCAACCAGAAGAACCAATAGATCCTGAAGAGGGGGAGCACCTTTTTCATTCAGATATGTGGGTGAAGGGGACCTCGCTGCATTTTATTGTTGATGGAGAAAGCCAAAATAACCTCATCTCAGCAGAGGTCGTCAAACAGTTGGGATTGTCTACAACACCACACCCACAACCATACAACATCGGGTGGCTTCACTAAGGACAAGATCTTCATGTCAGCCAACAATGTCGATTATCATACAACATCCAACCCTTCAAGGATGAGGTATTATGTGATGTTTCCCCACTGGATGTTTGTGATGTGCTCTTGGGCCAACCATATATGTGGAGACACTATGTTGTTTATGAGTCTCGACCCTGTAGTGTCATTGTTACTTTGGGGGGTCATCTCTACATAATACCAGAGGTAGTTCCAACTACTGTTCCACCTAAAAAGTGTCGCAAGGTAGTATCTCATACTGCAAAATTTAGCTTCTTCACAATATATTCAAAAGGAGAACAAAAGGACACTACAACCACTATAGCCTTGTCCCAAGAACCTTCTATCCAAAAAAAGCAAGACGACAAGGCTACAACAAAGTGAAAATATTCCTTATGCACATCGTCCTCTCATGTATATCGAATTGTTGAACAACCTCAACCTCAACAGGTTAGTGACATATTTCCACAAACTGAGCAGTGCAATGTCTCCAGCAAGACAAGCAGCTCACCAAGATGCAAATTCAACAAACTCTTTTCCCTCTCCCCCAGGAAATCAATGCAATGGAGACCATTGCTTCCTAAGGAGGGAGGATTGATCCAAGTGGATATTGGTGGCCACCCACCTTTTCCAAATTGCTCAAAACAGTTTTCTGGCAATTTTGGCAATTTACTATTTTTAGCAGGTTTTAACTTTCAGGGCCATTTTGAGGGCTCAAATGAAGGTTTTTTGAGATCGAGGTTATCAATGATATTCAAAGGCATGATTGAGCCCCGAAAATGAATCTCCTTGACGATACCTTTGCAACAAGATATTATATTCCTAAAACGTAGATCGTATGCAAAAGTTACGACCCCGTGAAGTTGATGTACTAACTTACCGACCCACATGACTTTTGGTGCTTCATCTCCTAGGGTTAGGTTTTTGGATGTCTAGGGTTTTTGGAATTCCTGTTTATTGTAAAAAGGCCTTTAGAGCCTCATTGTAGTCATCTTCTTGTGAATGCGAGTAGCCGTCACATCTCTTCTCAGAGATAAGCTGCCACCATTCTAGCGAGTCTTTCACTCTGTATTTTTACAGTCTCTGT
>JZKD02S1425987.1:129286-143571 GCA_000966675.3 Picea glauca | reverse complement strand
TTTTCCGACAAAGAAAAGATCACCTTCGCACTCCTTAAAGCTCTCCCTCATGTCAAACATTGGTGGGAAACTTACTGGGAGAAAATTTCCACAGAGGATTCTGGAATATATGGGGTTGATCCCAGTTGGGATTTTTTTTTGGATGCGGTAAAAGAACAATATTACCCTGTTGGAAACTATGAGGACCAGTTGATCTGGATTATTTTCGGAACGAAATGCAGTGGAGATATAATAAATAAATGCATAGAGATATCGCAGATATTCAATAAGATAACATAAATTTATCAGAGATGCAACCATAAACACAGATATACAGTAATACATGATTTCTATTAATGAAAGAAATGTACAGAGACTGTAAAAGTACAGAGTGAAAAACTCACTAGAATGGTGGCATCTTATCTCTAAGAAGAGATGTGATGGCTACTCGCATTCGCAAGAAGATGGTTACAATGAGCCTATGAAGGAATTTTTACAATAAAAAGGAATTCCAAAAACCCTAGACATCCGAAAACCTAACCCTAGGAGATGAAGCGCCAAAAGTCATGTGGGCCCCGTTTGGGTAAGTGAGTACATCAACTTCCCGGGGTCGTAACTTTTGCATACGATCTTCGTTTTAGGCTTGTGATAGCTCATTGGAAAGGTATTTTCGAGGATATTCATTTTGGGGGCTCAATCATGCCCTTGATTTTTATTAAGAACCTCAATCTCAAAAAACCTTCATTTGGGCCCTCAAAATGGCCCCGAAAGTTAAAAACTGCTAAAAATAGTAAATTGCCAAAAATGCCAGAAAATTGTTTTGAGCCAGTCAGAAAAGGTGGGTGGCCACCGATATCCACCTGGATCAATCCTCCCTCCTTAGGAAGCAATGGTCTCCATTGTGCTGAGTTCCTGGGGGAGAGGGAAAAACGTTTTCTGAATCTGCATCTTGGTGAGCTGCTTGCCTGGATGGAGACGTCGCGTTGCTCAGTTTGTGGAAGTTTGTCACGAACTTGTCGAGGCTGAGGCTGTTCAACAAGTCAGGCTACACGAGATGATGATGAGCAGGAGTAATCTTTGAGCTCCGCTGCAACCTTGTCGACTTGCTTCTATTTGATAGAAGGTGCTTGGGGCAAGGTTGTAGTGGTTCCAGTGTCCTTCTGTTCTCCTTTTGAATAGATTGTGAAGAAAATAAATTTTGTAGTATGAGATACTACCTTGCGGCACTCTTTAGGTGGAACAATAGTTGGAACTACCTCTAGTATTCTGTAGAGATGACCCCCAGAGAAACAATGACACTGTGGGGTCAAGACTCATAAATAGCATGGAAATTCCACATATATGGTTGGCCTAAGAGAACATCACAGACATCCAGTGGGGAAACATCACATTGTACCTCATCCTTGAAGGGTTGGATTTCATATGACAATCGACATTTTTGGATGACATGAAGATCTCCTCCTTGGTGAAGCCACCCATTGTTGTATGGTTGCGGGTGTGGTGTTGTCGACAATCCCAACAGTTGGACAACCTCTGCTGAGATGAGGTTCTTATGGCTTCTGCTATCAACAATAAAATGCAGTGGGGTCCCCTTCACCCACATATATGAATGAAAAAGTCACTCCCCCTCTTCAGGATCTGTTGGTTCTTCTTGTTGAATTTATACGGTTGCGACAATAGCAGTGGGGTCCACGTCAATGATCTATCCTTTACCATTATTTCCAGAAGCAGATTCTGAATCAGGGTTTGGCTCTTTGTCTTTGATCTCAGCCACCAATGACTATTTTGAGTGACATTCATCGGTGTTGTGCCAGGGGATTTTGTGGAACTTGCACCATTTTCCGGTGTCCTTCTTTGTCTTCCCATGACCCTTCTTTTCTCGTGTCTTGGACTGGTTTTTGGGAGACTGTTTGTTAGGGTCATCTCTGTCATACTTCGGTTGTTGTGGATTTGCAGACCTGAACTCCCATTTGTTCTGGTGCTTAAATTTCTTCTCTATTTTAAGAGCATATCAATAAGCAACACCGAGTGATGAGATGTCCGGAAAATCCATTTCAGTCTATATGTATCTGTGTAGATCCCCACGGTATTTCAGAACCAAATGTTGCTCGGAGTATTTGATACCTAGATTGGTATGCAAGGTATGGAAGGTATTGGTGAACTCTAGAATTGCTTGGCCCCTCTCAAACTGCAGTGTGTTCCATCTCATGTACTGGTCCTCATAGTTTCCAACAGGGTAATACTGTTCCTTTACCACATCCACAAAAAAATCCCAAGTGGGATCGGCCCCATATATTCCAGACTCCTCTATGGAACTTTCTCCCAGTAAGTTTCCCACCAATGTTTGACATGAGGGAGAGATTCAAGGAGTGTGAAGGTGATCTTTTCTTTGTTGGAAAAATTGTGAACAAAGATATAACCTTCTAGCAGAGTTAACCATTTTTCTAGGGCTTCTGCATCTATCTCTCCTTCAAATACAGGAATATCAAAATCAACTTGTACCTTGAAGGGAAAGGTGCCTCCAGAGTGGTCACTTGATGAATATGCGCATGCTGTTATTGGCAGGCATTGAAGGATGTGGGAAAAAATCTCCATCATTTCGTCCCTCTGTCGCGTGAGAGCTTGCTCAAGCAATAGATTGATAGGATCGTCTGCTCCGTAATTTTTCTTTTCTTCCACCATTGAGGATTTCTTGGGTGTGTGAGAGCGATTGTATTCAAGAGAGACAAGCTCGAGACCCAACTTTCTATACTCATACCTCATCAAGGACATGCACTGAAAAAATGATCAAGAGCGGCCTGCTCTGATACCACTAATCCAAATTATTTTCGGCATGAAATGCAGCAGAGATATAATAAAGAAATGCAAAGATATATCACAGATATTCAATAAGATAACATAAATGTATCAGATATGCAACCATAAACACAGATATACAGTAATACACGATTTCTATTAATGAAATAAATGTATAGAGACTGTAAAAGTACAGAGTGAAAGACTTGCTAGAATGGTGGCAACTCATCTCTGAGAAGAGATGTGACGACTACTTGCATTCACAAGAAGATGGTTACAATGAGCCTCTGAAGGTGTTTTTACAATAAACAAGAATCCAAAAAACCCTATACATCTAAAAAACTAACCCTAGGAGATGAGGTGCCAAAAGTCATGTGGGCCTCGTTTGGGTAAGTGAGTACATCAACTTCCCGGAGTCGTAACGTTTGCATACGATCTCCATTTTAGGCGTGTGATAGCTCGTTGGAAATTTATTGTCGAGGAGATTAATTTTGGGGGATCAATGATTCCTTTGGATATCATTGAGAACCTCGAACTAGAAAAACCTTCATTTGGGCCCTCAAAATGGCCACGGAAGTTAAAAACTGCTAAAAATAGTAAATTGCCAAAATTGCCAGAAAACTGTTTTGAGCTAGTCAGAGAAGGTGGGTGGCCACCGATATCCACCTAGATCACCAGTACATGAGATGGAGCACACTGCGGCAAGAGAGGAGCCAAGCAGTTTCGGAGTTCACCAATACCTTCCATACCTTGCGCACCAAGTTGGGTATCAAAGACTCCGAGCGACATTTGGTTCTGAAATACCGTGGGGCTCTACACAGATACATCCATACTGAAATGGATTTTCTGGACATTTCATCACTTGATGTTTCTTATCGATATGCTATTAAAATTGAGAAGAAATTTAAGCACTAGAACAAACGGGAGTTTGGGTTTGCAAATCCGCAGCAACCAAAGTATGACAAAGACAGCCCTAAAAAATAGTCTCCTGAAAACTAGTCCAAGACACAGGAAAAGAAGGGTCATGAGAAGACAAAGAAGGACACCGGAAAATGGTGCGAGTTCCACAAAAGTTGTTGGCACAACACTGATAAATGTCCCTCAAAACAGTCATTGGTGGTCCAGATCAAAGACAAAGAGCCGAACCTTGATTCAGAATATGATTTTGAAAATAATGGTAAAGGATAGATCATTGACGTGGACCCCACTGCTATTGTCGAGACTGCAACAATTCAACCAGAAGAACCAACAGATCCTGAAGAGAGGGAGTGCCTTTTTCATTCACATATGTGGGTGAAGAGGACCCCGCTACATTTTATTGTTGATAGAAGAAGCTAGAAAAACCTCATCTTAGCAGAGGTCGTCAAATAGTTGGGATTGTCGACAACCCCACACCCGCAACCATACAACATCGGGTGGCTTCGCCAAGGACAAGATCTTTGTTTCAGCCAATAGAGTCGATTATCATATGGCATCCAACCTTTCAAGGATGAGGTATTATGTGATGTTGCCCTACTGAATGTCTGTGATGTGCTCTTGGGTCAACCATATATGTGGAGACGCCATGTTGTTTGTGAGTCTCGACTCCATAGTGTCATTGTTACTTTGGGGGGTCATCTCTACAGAATACCAGAGGTAGTCATCTTCTTGCAAATGCGAGTAGCCATCACATCTCTTCTCAGAGATAAGCTGCCACCATTCTAGCGAGTCTTTCACTCTGTAGTTTTACAGTCTCTTTACATTTATTTCATTAATAGAAATTGTGTATTACTGTATCTCTGTGTTTATGGTTGCATCTATGATACATATATGTTATATTATTGGATATATGCGATATCTCTGTGAATTTATTTATTATATCTCCACTCTCATTTCATGCCGAAAATAATCTACATCAGTGGTATCAGAGCAGGCTGCTCTTGCTCATTTTTTCAGTGCATGTCCCCGATGATATCCGAGTATAGCAAGTTGGGTCTCAAGCTTGTCTCTCTTGAAGACAATTTCTCTCGCACACCCAAGAAACCCTCAATGGCGGAAGAAAAATAAAATGACAAAGCAGATGATCCTATCAATCTGTTGCTTGAGCAAGCTCTCACGCGATAGAGGGACGAAATGATGGAGAATTTTTCCCACATCCTTCAGTGCCTGCCAATAGCATCAAGCACATCTTCATCAACTGACCACTTTGGAGGCACCTCTCCTTTCAAGGTAAAATTTAATTTTGATATTCCTCTATTTGAAGGATAGGTAGATGCAGAAGCCCTAGAAAAATGGTTAACTCTGCTAGAAGGTTATTTCTCTGTTCACAATTTTTTTGACAAAGAAAAGATCACCTTCACACTCCTTAAAGCTCTCCCTTATGTCAAACATTGGTGGGAAACTTACTGGGAGAAAAGTTCCACATAGGAGTCTGGAATATATGGGGTTGATCCCACTTGGGATTTTTTTGTGGATGCGTTAAAGGAACAGTATTACCCTATTGGAAACTATGAGGACCAGTACATGAGATGGACCACACTATGGAAAGAGAGGGGCCAAACAGTTCTGGAGTTCACCAATACCTTCCATACCTTGCACACCAAGCTGGGTATCAAAGACTTTGAGCGACATTTGGTTCTGAAATACCGTGCGGCTCTGCACAGATACATCCAGACTGAAATGGATTTTCTGTACATTTCATCACTCGGTGTTGCTTATCGATATGCTGTTAAAATTGAGCAAAAAATTAAGCATCAAAACAAATGGGAGTTTGGGTCTGCAAATCCACAACAACAAAGTATGACAAAGACAACCCTAAAAAATAGTCTCCTAAAAACCAGTCCAAGACACAGGAAAAGAAGGGTCACGGGAAGATAAAGAAGGACACTAGAAAATGGTGCGAGTTCCAAAAAATCCCTTGGCACAACACCGATGAATGTCGCTCAAAGACAAAGAGATCAAAGACAAAGACAAAGAGCCGAGATCAAAGACAAAGAGCCGAACCCTGATTCAAAATATGATTCTGAAAATAATGGTAACAAACATATCATTGACGTAGACCCCACTGCTATTGTCATGACCGCAACAATTCAACTAGAAGAACCAACAGATCCTGAAGAAGGGGAACGCCTTTTTCATTCACAGATGTGGGTGAAGGGGACCCCGCTGCATTTTATTGTTGATAGCGAAAACCAGAAGAACCTCATCTTAGCAGAGGTCGTGAAACAATTGGGATTGTCGACAAAACCACACCCGCATCCATACAACATCGGGTGGCTTCGCCAAGGATGAGATCTTCATGTCAACCAACAATGTCGATTATCATACAACATCCAACCTGTTAGTATCCAGATACTAAATTTTCAATTTTATCCTTGTTGCAGGAATGGGGTTATTCCTGTAGCACCAAGAAGTGTTATTTCAGTAGCACATGCGTCGGATACAACCAAGAGTTAACATTGGGAAAAGTTCATTTATGTTTCATGTTCATTACAGAAAAAATATTGGCCTAAGGGCTAATTTCCAGAGTTAGTGCACCTGCAATCAACACAACACCAGTCATCATGGGAGATCACACACAAGGGGAAACAAATCTAGTATACAATCAAGCACAAGCACACAATTCATCAAGCGCCAAGCTCATAGGGAAGCATAAAGTGCATTACGCTTCAATCAATAGTGTAGAATTCTTAGTTTATAAACATATGCAAACTTTTTTTGCATATCACAGGTGGTATATGTGGCATTGGGAAAATAAATAAAAATAAAAACAACGCAGATTTAAAGCCCTAACTCTTGGTGCTAAGAGGGAATTTCAAACAATATTCTTTCAGTTATCAATCAAAAGGTTGGTTGCCAGATACATTGTGCTAACAACAAGCTTACAAGTGTTAAATGATTCTAATAGAGATGGAGGCGTTAGTTGTCAAGAAGAAATGCAAATCGATGATATACCATAGCTAGGTCGTGAAGATGTTGCATAGGTGCCCATCAGTTAGCCCATGCCATGAGGACAAGCATTCACAGTATGCCAATAACAACAGAGCTCGAGCTTACAGAATCGTATCTTCACCGAACACTCTGATATCAACCTTCTCCAAATTAGGGGAAATCAATCTGTTATCCTAGCAAATGTAAAGGATCGATGGGCTTCCTTTTAAATGGAACTAATGGAACAATTATTCCGAGAGAGATTGGTGTGTTGTTCCTAGCTGTTTATTCATTGGTGGATCCCATGTGGCCTTGTTTGAGCTGGGCTACTGGTGGAATTTGCATACTACCTAGTTGTTCATATGATGGCAGAATATTTCAATCAACTTGCTGACCTTCCGTAGTTACAGTAGTTTGGAATTGGTTTGAGAAGAGAAAGCGGGAACTGATAATGGGTATCTGAAATGCCCATGTCTCTATTGGTAATATATGTGGCTTGCTTATTGCTGCCAACATTTTTTAGTATAGATGGGGTTGGTCTTTTGTTCTTCCTAGAGATTTGATAGCTTTGCAGAAGAGGAGTTCTTCCTGTTCTTGGTGATCACTCTCGAAGATGTTGGGTTTTCATCTACTTATGATTAGAATACAGAGGACATACCAACTGGAAATAGGAGGAAAAAGTAACATTCGATCCACAAAATTGTCTCTTTGATGTCATTAACATGCAACATATGTAACATTTTTCGATGCCCTTGGATCTATACTTGTTGTGACAGGTTTTAGTTCAAATAATGTCGATATGGTTATATGGCAACTTTGTACTCAATATAAAGTAAAGGCTGATATATTGAAAAATTATTATGCCATGTATTCTTTGAAGATTGGTTTGCCAAGGATCCAAATATTCTTCATCAAATCGACCATGTTATTCTACATATGCTTTTGAAAGGTGTTGGGCAAAATTTTGCAAAATAAAAATAAAAATATATTTAATCCAGTTTTCAAGGCAGCAAGTGGACACAAGTGGCAGTTTGAAGACATGTGACAGTCAAGATCAACTCCCAAATTTGAAATATATCCAAGTATGAAAATGGTAAAGTAACAAGCTGGAAACTATAAAAAAGAAACCAGAATGATGGCAGAGTATTTTTTGGGCACAAACTCAGCAATTGTAGGACAGATCGAAGACAAATGGCATTGAATCAATTATATGAGTATTATCCCCAAATTTCCTGGCAGAGGACAAATTCAACAACATTACCTATTCGAGACATATAGGTCTACCATGAAGGAGTTTGAGAGTAACATCTGGCAGAAATTGGCAGAACATTCCATATTTTTAGGCATCTCTCGGTAGTTAAAGCATAATAACACAAGTGGCAATGACAAACATGACCAACCAATCCAAGGAGATTTCACTAGCAACTAATTAAGCAGTTGCAAGATTTATAGGAGAATATATTGGTACTTGAAACACAGTTGAGCATTTTTCATGAGTAATATCAGCATTCAAACGAATGAGAACATATGTGGTAGTAAAACTCCATATTTCAAGGAACCAGTTCCAGCTTTAAACCAACAACTTCCACTATTCGAAATCTTTTGTAGACTTAGTTTAAATTGTCCTTTGATTTTCATTTTATTATTATTTTTCAGTTCCTAGAATTTTGTCAATAGTTTAATGAGTTGTATTATTTTAATGACACCTAAAATAGGCCTGGTGAGATGCCTATTTAATGAGCAATTTGTAATAGAACCGAGGGAGGGGAGTTTTTGAGGCAGATGCCCAAGAGGGTAAGGCCTAAGAAGAATTTGGTGAGCCAGCAAATATGTATTATTGTAAGCCTAAGGGCATGATATTTCTAGAATCGCTTCTGACATTGTGGATCTATGACATTTGTTTTATCAAATTGATATTTCTCTTGTATAAACACTGTTTTTCCATCTTCCTTGTTTTACATTTTGTTTTTCATCTTACTTGAACAAATTGCAGACATTGAGATTCAATGGCTACTTATGGATGATAGATTCTCGAGAGGTAAATATTTTTCCATGACTGCCTATTATCTGTATGTTTTGTTTCAAGTATTGTTTCATCCATTTGACAAAGAGAATCTTGGTTTGATGAGTTGTTCCACTTTTCGTTTATTCCCTATTATTCTACCCATTTACATATAAGCATCTTATCTGATATACAATTCAATTGCCTTCGATCAACAGAGCATTTACTTGACTCCATGCCCAATGGTGATTCACTAATCTGCATTTAGCTTATTCCTTTATTCTTCCTCTTTCACTTTCCCTGATCCACCTTCTTTCAAAACCTAAAACACATCCTTATTTAAAAAATCATTGCAATAAACTGAAGATGTGTTAGGCTTGACCCTATAGCAGTCTAGGAGCAACTTCTATCACTAACACAACCCTTCAAGGATGAGGTATTATGTGATGTTGCCCCACTGGATGTCTGTGATGTGCTCTTGGGCCAACCATATATGTGGAGACACCATGTTGTTTATGAGTCTCGACCCCGTAGTGTCATTGTTACTTTGGGGGGTCATCTCTACAGAATACCAGAGGTATTTTTTACTATTGTTCCACCTAAAAAGTGTCACAAGGTAGTATCTCATACTGCAAAATTCATGTTCTTCACAATCTGTTCAAAAGGAGAACAAAAGGACACTGCAACCACTATAGCCTTGTCCCAAGCACCTTCTATCCAACAGAAGCAGGTCGACAAGGCTGCAACAAAGTGAAAATATTCCTTCTTCACATCGTCCTCTCATGTATCTTGACTTGTTGAATAGCCTCAACCTCAACAGATTCGTGACATATTTCCACAAACTAAGCAGCGCGACGTCTCCAACAAGACCAGTAGCTCACCAAGATGCAGATTCAACAAATGATTTTCCCTCTCCTCTGGGAACTCAACGCAATGGATACCATTGCTTCCTAAGGAGGGAGGATTGATCAAGGTGGATATCAATGGCCACCCACCTTTTCCAAATTGCTCAAAACAGTTTTCTGGCAATTTTGGCAATTTACTATTTTTAGCACGTTTTAACTTCCGGGGCCATTTTGAGGGCTTAAATGAAGGTTTTTTTATATAGAGATTCTCAATGATATTCAAAGGCATGATTGATACCCCCAAAATGAATCTCCTCAACGATACCTTTCCAATGAGATATTATACGCCTAAAACGAAGATCGTATGCAAAATTTACGACCCCGGGAAGTTGATGTACTAACTTACCCAAACAAGGCCCACACGACTTTTGGCGCTTCATCTCCTAGGGTTAGGTTTTTGGATGTCTAGGGTTTTGGGAATTCTTTTTTATTGTAAAAATGCCTTCAGAGCCTCATTGTAGTCATATTCTTGCGAATGCGAGTAGCCGTCACATCTCTTCTCAGAGATAAGCTGCCACCATTCTAGCGAGTCTTTCATTCTGTATTTTTACAGTCTCTGTACATTTATTTCATTAATAGAAATCATTTATTATTGTATCTCTGTTTTTATGGTTTCATCTCTGATACATTTATGTTATATTATTGGATATCTGCGATATCTCTATGAATTTCGTTATTATATCTCTGCTCTCATTTCGTGCCAAAAATAATCTGGATCAGTGGTATCAGAGCAAGCTCCTCTTGATCATTTTTCAGTACATGTCCCCGACGCGATCCAAGTATACCAAGTTGGGTCTCGATATTGTCTCTCTTGAAGATAATCACTCTCGCATACCCAAGAAACCCTTAATGGCAGAAGAAAAGAAAAATGATGGAGCAGACGATCATATCAATCTGTTGCTTCAACAAGCTCTCACGTGACAGAGGGATGAAATGATGGAGAATTTTGTCCACATCCTTCAGAGCCTGCCAATAGAATCATGCACATCTTCATCAAGAGGCCACTTTGGAGGCACCTCACCTTTCAAGGTACAAGTTAATTTTGATATTCTTGTATTTGAAGGATAGATAGATGCAGAAGCCCTAGAAAAATGGTTAACTCTGCTAGAAGGTTATTTCTATGTTCACAATTTTTCTGACAAAGAAAAGATCATCTTTGCACTCCTTAAATATCTCCCTCATGTCAAACATTGGTGGGAAGCTTACTGGGAGCAAATATCCACAGAGGATTTTGGAATATATGGGGTCGATCCCACATGGGATTTTTTGTGGATGTGGTAAAGGAACGATATTACCCTATTGGAAACTATGAGGACCAGTACATGAGATGGACCACACTATGGAAAAAGAGGGGGCAAGTAGTTCTGGAGTTCACCAATACCTTCCATACCTTGCACACAAATATGGGTATCAAAGACTCTAAGCAACATTTGGTTCTGAAATACCATGGGGCTCTACACAGATACATCTAGACTGAAATGGATTTTCTGGACATTTCATCACTCGGTGCTCCTTATTGATATGCTGTTAAAATTGAGCAGAAATTTAAGCACCAGAACAAACAGGAGATTGGGTCTACAAATCTGAAACAACCAAAGTATGAAAAAGACTTCCCTAACAAACAGTCTCCCAAAAACAACTCTAAGACACAGGAAAAGAAGGGTCATGCGAAGACAAAGAAGGACACCGAAAAATGGTGCGAGTTCCACAAAATCCCTTGGCACAACAACGATGAATGTCGCTCAAAACAGTCATTGGTGGCCGAGATCAAAGAAAAAGAGCCGAACCCTGATTTAGAATATGATTCTAAAAATAATGGTAAAGGAAAGATCATTGACGTGGACCCCACTGCTATTGTCGCGACCGCAACAATTCAACCAAAAGAACCAACATATCCTGAAGAGGAGGAGCGCCTTTTTCATTCACATATGTGGGTGAAGGGGACCCCGATGCATTTTATTGTTGATATCGAAATACAGAAGAACCTCATCTCAGTAGAGGTCATCAAATAGTTGGGCTTGTCGACAACACCACACCCACAGCCATACAACATCGGGTGGCTTCGCCAAGGGAGATCTTTGTTTTAGCCAACAGTGTTGATTATCATATGGCATCCAACCCTTCAAGGATGAGGTATTATGTGATGTTGCCCCACTGGATGTCTGTGATGTGCTCTTGGGCCAACCATATATGTGGAGACGCCATGTTGTCTATGAGTCTCTACCCCGTAGTGTCATTGTTAATTTGGGGGGTCATCTCTACAAAATACTAGAGGTAGTTCCGACTACTGTTCCACCTAAAAAGTGTCGCAAGGTAGTATCTCATACTGCAAAATTCATCTTCTTCACAATCTGTTCAAAAGGAGAACAAAAGGACACTGCAATCAATATAGCCTTGTCCCAAGCACCTTCTATCCAACAGACGCAGGTCGAAAAATCTGCAGAAAAGTGAAAAGATTCCTTCTGCACATTGTCCTCTCATGTATCTCGACTTGTTGAACAACCTCAACCTCAACAGGTTCGTGACATATTTCCACAAACTGAGCAGCGCAACGTCTCCAGCAAGACAAGCAGCTCACCAAGATGCAAATTCAACAAACGATTTTCCCTCTCCCCCAAGAAGTCAATGCAATGTAGAACATTTCTTCCTAAGGAGGGAGGATTGATCGAGGTGGATATCGGTAGTCACCCACCTTTTTCAAATTTCTCAAAACAATTTTCTGGCAATTTTGGCAATTTACTATTTTTAGCAGGTTTTAACTTACAGGGCCATTTTGAGGGCCTAAATGAAGGTTTTTTGAGATAGAGGTTCTCAATGATATCTAAGAGCATGATTTATCCCCCAAAATTAATCTCCTTGATGATGCCTTTCCAACGAGATATTATATGCCTAAAACGGAGATCGTATGCAAAAGTTATGACCCTAAGAAGTTGATGTACTAACTTACCCAAACGGGGCCCACATGAATTTTGGTGCTTCATCTCCTAGGGTTAGGCTCTTGGATGTCTATGGTTTTTGGCATTCCTCTTTATTGTGAAAACGCCTTCAGAACCTCATTGTGGTCATCTTCTTGCGAATGCGAGTAGCCGTCACATCTCTTTTCAGAGATAAGTTGCCACCATTCTAGTGAGTCTTTCACTCTGTATTTTTACAGTCTCTGTACATTTATTTCATTAATAGAAATCGTGTATTATTGTATCTTTGTGTTTATGGTTGCATCTATGATACATTTATGTTATATTATTGGATATCCGAGTTATCTCTGTGAATTTATTTATTATATCTCCACTCTCATTTCGTGCCGAAAATAATCCGGATCAGTGGTATCAGAGCAGGCTGCCCTTGATCATTTTTTCAGTGCATGTCCCTGACGAGATCCGAGTATAGAAAGTTGGGTCTCAAGCTTGTGTCTCTTGAATAAAATCGCTCTCTCACACCCAAGAAATCCTCAATGGTGGAAGAAAAGAAAAACGACAGAGCAGATGATCCTATCAATCTGTTGCTTGAGCAAGCGCTCACACGACAGAGGGATGAAATGAAGGAGAATTTTCCCACATCCTTCAACGCCTTCCAATAGCATCAGCCACATATTCATCAAGAGGCCACTTTGTAAGAACCTCACCTTTCAAGGTACAAGTTAATTTTGATATTCCTGTATTTGAAGGACAGATAGATGCAAAAGCCCTATAAAAATGGTTAACTCTGCTAGAAGGTTATTTCTCTGTTCACAATTTTTCCAACAAAAAAATGATCACCTTTGCACTCCTTAATGCTCTCCCCCATGTCAAACATTGGTTTGAAACTTACTGGGATAAAAGTTCCACAGAGGAGTCTGAAATATATGGGGCCGATCCCACTTGGGATTTTTTTGTGGATGTGATAAAGGAATAATGTTACCTTGTTGGAAACTATGAGGATCGGTACATGAGATGGAACACACTGTGGCAAGAGAGAGACCAAGTTGTTCTGGAGTTCACTAATACCTTCCATACCTTGCGCACCAATTTGGGTATCAATGACTTCGAGTGACATTTGGTTATGAAATACCGTGGGGCTCTACATAGATACATCCAGACTAAAATGGATTTTCTGGACATTTCATCACTCGGTGCTACTTATCGATATGATGTTAAAATTGAGAAAAAATGTAAGCACCAGAAAAAATGGGAGTTCGGGTCTACAAATTCGCAACAACCAAAGAATAACAAAGACGACCCTAACAAACAGTCTCCCAAAAACAAATCCAAGACACGGGAAAAGAAGGGTCATGGGAAGACAAAGAAGGACACCAGAAAATGATGCGAGTTCCACAAAAGCCCTTGGCACAACACTGATGAATGTCGCTCAAAACATTCATTGGTGGTCGAGATCAAAGACAAAGAGCCAAACCCTGATTCAGAATATGATTCTGAAAATAATGGTAAAGGACAAATCATTGACGCGGACCCCACTGCTATTGTCGCAACCGCAACAATTCAAACAGAAGAACCAACAGATCTTGAAGAGGTGGAGTGCCATTTTCATTCAAAGATGTGGGTGAAGGGGACCCCGCTACATTTGATTGTTGATAGCAGAAGCCAGAAGAACCTCATCTCAGCAGAGGTCTTCAAACAGTTGGGATTGTCGACAACACCACACCTGCAGCCATACAACATCGGGTAGCTTTGCCAAGGATGATATCTTCATGTCAGCCA
>JZKD02S1425987.1:96330-122886 GCA_000966675.3 Picea glauca | reverse complement strand
AACCAATAAAGAGAAGTATAACCCAAAAAGAGATGCACCTGCCCAAGACAAAGCAACAAGAAACAGATATATGAAATCTTACTCACTTGGTTAGTACTTCATGTAATCAATGACTATCTGATATATAAGCAATTGAATAATGAATATTGACGAAGTTAATGTTTATAAAATATCAATGATGCACAAAGTCACTTCTTCAATAAATTCTAAGAAAACGTGGAATTTAATGTTAACAATCAATATTTCATTCAAGTAATGCCCTTAAATAACCATTCAATTGCTCACAAGTAAGACAATAGTTGCACAATGATGTTAATAGCAAGAGATGACGGCAACATTCAGTTAGTATATTTAGTCTTAGGCTAGGGTTAGAATAGTTAAGGTTTTGTTCAAAGTATTATGAGTTGTTTGATCATAGTACTCATAGTCTAGGTCTTAGATCAGTGCGTTCCTAGGGTAAATTGAGTCAAAAGGAGGACGCAAAAGCTGAAGGATCAAGGAAGATAGTACATAATAAGGACGAGAGGGTCAAGCCTTGAAGTGTTTCTACGAAAAGGCCTCAAGGTCAAAACCCTAGGGTAGAGAGGCTCACTTTGGTGTAGGGGAACTAGGCCTCAGTGCTCTCTCCTCCTTCGTTAGGTCAATGGAAAAAATGGCTAGCTCAAAAAGTGGCATAAGACTAAGACAACAGTTTTTGTGGGCAACGTGTTGCTATGGCAAGGCTCTACCATCAAACCCTAGAAAAATCGGCTCATCAAGGTGTAGGGGAACTAGGCCTTGATGCGTCTACTTCTTCTTAGCTCAAGAAAGTAAAACAACTAGCAAAGAAGAGGAAGAATAGAGTTTATCTAAGGCTAGGCTCTTTCTCTCTTCAAATAATGGTTGAAATTTTTGATGGGGACATGCGACAAGGACCTACAATGTTTGCTTATCACCTAGGGTTTATTCAACAAATCATAACAATATATGTAAGAAATAACAATAAAACCATTCAATTAAGAATTTTTGCAGAAATTCACTTACTTTCACCAAGAAATAGCATAGCAAACCCTAGTTGTAACACCTTCCATCAAGAAATATGCCAAAAAATTCCAATAGAAATCCAAAAATTCCTTCCTTCAGCAAGTGCGCCTCACAATTTCGACCAAGAACCTCAAGTGTAGTGCAAATTTCAGACCTCACTAATGAGTGAGTGAGTGATGATGAAAAAATGAGAGTAAAAACCCTCAATTTATATAGTTCCATGATCTAATTTCACTTTTAGGTCATAAAAAGGCCGACAAGGCCAAAATACTAAAAATCATATTATTTTACATTAAATGTTCAAAATTAAACCCTAATAAAGCTAAAGAGAGACGTCATGCCCCTTTTAGGGTGACATTAGCCCCTTCTAGGGAAAATGCAGCATCCTGGAGAAAAACGTTAGCCTTCCTTGGGCTTCTCCAACCTGCCACACATGCCAACACTGCCAAATCTGCCTCCCAAGACATCCACAAGGCTAGATGAAATCATGATCATCATGGGTGATGTCCTGAGCCTTCCAGGGTCAACGTTCCAATGGAGGAGGCACACCCCCCCCTAGGTCAAGCCCTGCCAGGGTGCTTCTGATGGAACATCCTCCTCTTCTCCAGTGCAAAGCCTCTGACCATCTCTATCCTGTCATTGCCCCCTGATGGGGTCTCAACATTCGTTTGGTGGGCTCTTCAGCCCCATGGAGGTCTAAACTGATCATCTCCCCATGTGTACCAGTCCAACATGGTACATGTCTGTCGGGCATGATCCTACACATCAACAGCTATGCCCTCCATGGGCTCATAAGTCACAGGGATCATAGTAATGTCAATCACATATCATCATCAATATTATTAAACATGTGCATAAAACCCCTATTATCCCACTTAAAGGCTCCAAGACATTATACAAGCCTACAATACAAGTTTGGGGAAAGTGATAGGGCATCCTATTGGGCTAGTGTCCATTGGAAGAGGAAATTTTTCGGAGGAGACTTCATATGAGCCATGCAAGTGGGTTATGTAGATAAGGGATGTCCAAGCAAGTGGGTGCAATGAGAGAAGAGGGTGAAAATCTTTACCTACAGGTGCCTTTGTAGAAGGTGAGTTGCACATGTCCTAGATGCAATTGTTTCCAAGCCCATTCATGCCTTTTATTATTTATTGTTCATTCTGTTATTCTTTATTTCTTTTTCTTCAAGAGGCTAATCAGGGGACACTGCCCTGGCGTGGTGACCAATGGTTACAACATTACCCTTAAGTATTTTCATAGAAATGAGAAGGTTGGCTCGTGATGAGACCCACTTTCCCTTGGCCATGCAACCAAGGGTCACTACCTTAGCGTGGAAACCAGTTGGTGGTAATGTCATAGTTCTAGGTACCCATGGACCTAATAGGATAGCTCATGATGAGACCCCCTATCCTCTAACTAGGTCTTGTTTTATTATTTTATGGGTCCCTCTTGTTTATTGTTGAGAAGCCTTTTATTTCTTTCTCGGGGATCCCTCGGTGAAGCATCTCGAGGTTTTATTCTAAGGATTTTATCTTTTGCCAGCTTTCTTTTACCTTCTGGGCCTTTAGCCCCTTCTTCCCACTAGGTAAGGTGCAATCCTCAAATCATACGTCAACCCAGTGCCCAGACAAGTGTAGTGGGATAGGTGAGCGGGAAGCGAGATGAAAAAGTGGTGCTATGAAGGGAGTGGGCGATGGATTTCCAGAAATCCCCCCAGTGACAAACTAGAACCTACAGACACAAGCTTACTAGGGCATCCTGTCAATCCCCCATGACATGGTCAAGTGGGAAAGTGTAAGATCCAAGCATTTGTTAGAAACAAAAGGAATTAAATGCACATATTCAAAGGTTTTGAAGATTAGAGTGACACATACCATGATACCCAGACTCATTACCTCATGGAGCAAGAACCATCTCTGACACAAGACCAAGCCTATGGTGATGGATGTTGTTGCTGCTAGCAAGGTAGAGGTGTTGAAAGGGAGAAAATATGGGCACTCCAGGGCCATGCTAAGAGTCGATCTGGCTCTCGGTACTCCATGTCTAGGACCTATGGGACTTGAGACATGATCTCCTAGTTATCCCTAAAAGTGGGGATAACATCTGGCTCCAACTCAGGGACATGTGCTCACCATAGAGTGCATGCGAACCTCAACATATCTAGCATAACCTGCTTACCTTCTTGATATCAATAGAAACTATTAGTAACCGGTTGGGGTGATGATTCCACCCCAGTATATATAGATATGTATAAGACTGAAATGAAGCAATCATAAGTGTGGACATGAAAGAAAACTAACATGCAATGCAAATGGTATAATACATGAACAAAAAATGCCTACCTACTTACCTACACTTACCTGTGAAGTCAGGTTTCCCCAACTTGGTGGGGTTTGACGAGGTGCCTGCTAATAGGTAATGGGCACCTTCTTCCTTCCAAAGTGGAAAAATAATAGGATTCGTTGACTGATTCTCTTCCAACTTTGAAAGGTCCTAGCCATGATTGAGTGCTTCCTTTGACATTGGTTGGCTCTCCCTTCTGGGTGTCCCACATCCACACTGTGTCTCCTTCCTTATACTTTCTGATCTTATACTTGGTTGTTCCTTGAACAACCCTGGTGTATTTTGCTAAGGGAGGAGGGTGGGACTCTATCGTAAACACTTCCTATTGGGATGTATGAATCTGTACATCATCTTATTGCTTTTTTAGTATCTTTACAGTCCCAGCTTCCTTGTATTTTTATTTGTCTAGGAGTTGTTGGTATTCTTCTTTCTTTGGCCATTGAATCTGAACAAAATCTTCCTTTGTTGCAAAAGGCATATCATTTGGTGAATATTCATGAAGACTTTGTATGATTTCTTCATGTTCTTTGTCATCTTAAATATAATTGCTAAGTTCTTGCACATGAGTTCTAGTCACAGGTACATTCGGGAGATGGCCAATGGTTCCATATTTCAAGGATATGTTCACATGAGTAAGGTCCATCTCAAGAGTACCACCAAGTTTTGAGGAAAACTTCCTAGACAATAGCATCCCCCATACATTTGGGACGTCCACGGCTACTATGCCCATGTGGATAATCTTCTCGGGGTATTCTTTAAGGTAAACTTGGACGTTCTCAATCACCCCATGTGTGGGTATGGCTTTAGATTCAAAACCACACACGTTTTTGTAAAGTCGTGTGACTTCCAAGCCTATCTGTTGCATGACCTTGAGGGACATCATGTTAGCCTCAGCCCCTGGGTCCAGCATGCAATTGTTGAGCCTCTTGTTATTCATTATCAAGGTCATGAAGAAAGGAGGATGTTCATCAGATTGGACCCTGAAGTGATCGGCTTGCAACATGATAGGAGCGTCCATGGGTCCATCTAATCCTTGGAAAAAAATTTCAAATCGTTCTTTGATAGATGGCACCTTGATGACTTCTTTCAAGGGGATGGTTACATGCATCTTGGGTAGTGCCCCTTCGAAATCAAAGTTCAAGTCAACCCTTTTAGTTTTGGACATATTAGGAAGGAGTACATCCAAAGGTGGGGGTTTTGTTTGGTCAGCGGGGGGTTGGTTCAGCTTCTTTCTTCTATATACCTGGAATTCTTGTTTCTTCAATTTTTCTTTTGTTTCCTGGTCTAGGTTGTTTATTATCGCCATTCTATCCAACCTGGCCACTTCTTTCATGCCCTCATGATGCTCTTCAGCAGTGATATTTATTTGAGGGCCTCTCATGATGTGTCCTATATTTTTCACCTATTGATGGCCATCATTATTGTAAGGGCATTCATGCTCCCAATGTGCTTCACTACACTCCAATCACCAAGGGTTTTCATCCACACAATTTGTATGGGCTAAGGTGTTTGGGACTTCGTGATCATTCTTTGGTTTATAGAATTAGTTCCCCTTTTGAAATTGACCCTTGTATGGGATCCTAGGTGCTTGGCTCTGGGATCTCTCCAAGTTGACGATTCTACTCATCATTAGCTCTTGATTTTTTATGATGACATCCATGGAGGCTTGTAATTTTTCCATATTGGTGCAAAGGTCTAAAGAAGGTTCAGTATTGTAGACTATATTTAGTTTGATGTCCATTTTCCCCCTTGGATTCGCGAAAGGCTCAATCTTAGATGAATGGAGGTCGCCCTCAATTTTAGTAGCCAGCTCTTGAGCATCTTGGATTGATTGGAGGGTTTTCTCCCTGAGATGATATCCTAGTTGGCCATTAAAAGACTTGGTGTAAATATAAAAAAGATTATCACCGTTTGGATGATGGCTTGCAGGGATCTTTTGCAACAAAGTTTCAAACCTAGTATGGGATTCCCGAATAGATTCATTTTCATGCTTCCAAAGGGAGTTCAACCTATTAAGAAGCATGTTTGGGTCTTCTTTGATACTCCATATTTTGAGAAAATATTCTTCTAGTTTGTCCATGGTTTTAATACCACCATATGGAAGGCTCAGGTACCAATGCCTTGAAGCATCAAGGAGTGTAGTGGAGAACAACTTCATTACCAAGTCTTCAAAATAATCACTAATGGGATGAAGCTAAAAAAATTCCCAAAAATTGCTCATGTGCTCTTCAACACTGATTGAATTAGTACCGGAAAACTTAGGAAACCATTTTTCATACTTGGGTGGCATTTGTCTAGGGCAGCCTAGTATGGCCGACATGTCTAATGGTTTGAAAAGGGTAGATGACCATTGTCTTTGGTTGTTGGGCGGGTTCATTGTATTGATCTGAGTTCCTGAACTAGACATGGTTTTCAAAGGAAGACTCCCTCTAAAGAGTGATTTTACAATAGGAGAGTTTCAAGGAAGCTTTCTTCTAAAGGATATAGGAGGATTATTGTACCTCCTTGATTTTTGGAGTCGCCAGATAATTTGCTTGAAACTATCAAAGGAAAATGGAAAACACCAAGGTGGAGTCGCCAGGTAAGCTTGTAGGATAAGGCTCTAGAAGCAAGGCTTACCGAAAATTTTCATCTTTGAGGAAATTTTGACTTAGTGTTCCCCAACAACGGTGCCAAAATATTATCGAACAGTTTGTAGTTAGGATAAAATAAATATGTAATGACAAACTGGCATAACTAAACCAATCCCAACCAATGTCACCTCGATAGGAAGGTTCTTTTTGTTTAGGGAGGTAAGGCCAAGGGGAGACATCCTCAGTGACCTGGGATTTTGAGAAGGCAAAGGATAATAAGACAAAGGTAAATCCCCCCCCCCCTCACAAGTCACCACCGAGAAGATAGTCCAACTAACATCCAATAAAGAGAAGTATAACCCAAAAAGAGATGCACCTACACGAGACAAAGCAACAAGAAACGGATATATGAAAGCTTACTCACTTGGTTAGTACTTCATGTAATCAATGACTATCTGATATATAAGCAATTAAATAATGAATATTGATGAAGTCAATGTTTATAAAATATCAATGATGCACAATGTCACTTCTTCAATAAATGCTAAGAAAATGTGGCATTCAATGTTAACAATAAATATTTCATTCAACTAATGCCCTTAAATAACCATTCAATTGCTCACAAGTAAGACACTAGCTGCACAATTATGTTAATAGCAGGAGATGACGACAACATTAAGTTAGTAGGGTTAGTCTTAGGCTAGGGTTAGAATAGTTACAATTTTGTTCAAAGTATTATGAGTTGTTTTATCATAGTACTCACAGGCTAGGTCTTAGATCAGTGCGTTCCTAGGGTAAATGGAGTCAAAAGGAGGATGCAGAAGCTGAAGGATCAAGGAAGATAGTAAAGACTAAGGATGGGAGGGTCAAACCTTGAAGTGTTGTTACGACAAGGCCTCAAGGTCAAAACCCTAGGGGAGAGAGCCTCACTTTGGTGTAGGGGAACTAGGCCTCAATGCTCTCTCCTCCTTCCTTAGGTCAATGGAAAAAATGGCTAGCTCAAAAAGTGGAATAAGACTAAGACAAGAGGTTTTGTAGGAAACGTGTTACTATGGCAAGGCTTTTCCATCAAACCCTGGAAAAATCAGCTCATCAAGGTGTAGGGGAACTAGTCCTTAATGTGTCTTCTTCTTCTTATCTCAAGAAAGTAAAACGACTAGAAAAGAAGAGGAGGAATAGAGTGTAGCTAAGGCTAGGCTCTTTCTCTCTTCAAATAATGGCTGAAAATCTTGACGGGGACATGAGACAAGGACCTTCAATGTGTGCTTGTCACCTAGGGTTTATTCAACAAATCATAAAAATATAAGTAATAAATAACAATACAACCATTCAATTAAGAAGTTTTTCATAAATTTACTTACTTTCACCAAGAAATAGCATAGAAAACCCTAGTTGTAACACCTTCCATCAAGAAATATGCCAAAAAATGCCAATAGAAATCCAAAAATTCCTTCCTTCAACAAGTGCGCATCACAATTTCAGCCAAGAACCTCAAGTGTAGTGAAAATTTCAGACCTCACTAATGAGTGAGTGAGTGATGATGAAAAAATGAGAGTAAAAACCCTCAATTTATACAGTACCATGACCTAATTTCACTTTTAGGTCATAAAAAGGCCAACAAGGCCAAAATACTAAAAATCATACTGTTTTACATTAAATGTTCAAAATTAAACCCTAATCAAGCTAAAGAGAGATGTCATGCCCCTTTTAGGGTGACTTTATCCCCTTCTAGGGCAAATGCAACATCCTGGAGCAAAACGTTAGCCCTCCTTGGGCTTATCCAACCTGCCACACGTGCCAATAGTGCCAAATCTGCCTCCCAAGATATCCACAAGGATGGATGACATCATGATCATCGTGGGTGACGTTCGGGGCCTTCCAGGGTCAATGTTCTAATGGAGGAGGCACAAACCCCTAGGTCAAGCCCTGCCAGGGTGCCTTTGGTGGAACGTCCTCCTCTTCTCCGATGCAAATCCTATGACCATCTCTGTCATGTCACTACCCCCTGATGGGGTCTCAACATCCATTTGGTGGGCTCCTTAGCCCCATGGGGGTCTGAACTGATCATCTCCCCATGTGTACCAGTCCAACATGGTACTTGTCTGTCGGGCATGATCCTGCACATAAACAACTACGCCCTCCATGGGATCATAAGTCACATGGATCATAGAAATATCAATCACATATCATCATCAATAATATTAAACATGTGCATAAAACCCCTATTATCCCAGTTAAAATCTCCAAGACATTATACAAGCCTGCAATACAAGTTTGGGGAAAGTGACAAGGCATCCTATTGGGCTAGTGTCCATTGGAAGAGGAAATTTCCCGGAAGAGACTTCATCTGAGCCATGCAAGTGGGTGATGTGGATAAGGGATGTCCAGACAAGTGGGTGCAATGAGAGTAGAGGGTGCAAAGCTTTACCTGCGGGTGCCTTTGTAGAAGGCGAGTTGCACCTTTCCTGGTTGGAATTTTTTCCAAGTCCATTCATGCCTTTTATTATTTATTCTTCATTCTTTTATTCTTTATTGCTTTTATTGAAGAGGCTAATCAGGGGACACTGCCCTGGCATGGTGACCAGTGGTGATGGCATTACTCACAAGTATTTTCATAGAAATGAGAAGGTTGGCTTGTGATGAGACCCCCTTTCCCTTGGCCATGCAACCAATGGTCACTACCCTGGCATGGTAACCAGTTGGTGGTAATGTCATACTTATAGGTACCCATGGACCTAATAGGCTAGCTCGTGATGAGACCCCCTATCCTCTAACTAGGTATTGTTTTATTATTTTATGGATCCCTCTTGTTTCTTGCTAAGAATCCTTTTATTTCTTTCTCGGGGATCCCTAGGAGAAGCATCTAGAGGTTTTATTCTAAGGATTTTATCTTTTGCCATCTTTCTTTTACCTTCTGGGCCTTTAGCCCCTTCTTCCCACTAGGTAAGGTGCAATCCTCAAATGATAGGTCAACCTAGTGCCCATACAAGTTTAATGGGATAGGTGAGCGGGAAGTGAGATGAAAAAGTGGTGCTATGAAGGGAGTGGGTGATGGCTTTTCAGAAATCCCCCCAATGGAAAACCAAAACCTATGGACACAGGCTTACTAGGACATCCTGTCAATCCCCCCAGACATGGTCAAGTGGGCAAGTGTAAGATCCAATCATTTGATAGAAACAAAAGGAATTAAATGCACATATTCAAAAATTTTGAAGATCAGAGTGACACATACCATGATACTCGGACTCATTACCGCATGGAGCAAGAACCATCTTTGACACAAGACCAAGCCGATGGTGATGGATGTTGTTGCTCCTGGCAAGGTAGAGGCGCTGAAAGGGAGAAAATATGGGCCCTCCAGGGCCATGCTATGAGTCAATCCAGCTCTCGTTACTCCATGTCTAGGACCTGTGGGCCTCCAGACATGATCTCCTAGTTATCCCTAAAAGTGGTGATAACAAGGCCAAAGTAAATGACATCCTGTAAACAGTTTAGTTCTTCAAATTTTTTATCATCATTTGAGAAGAGGAATATAATGAAAATAACACTAGATTAATATTCAAACCCAATAGATGCATAAATTGACAATCTCAAGGGAAAAAACTTAGTTACAACCAAAGTTTCCAAGTTCGAGTTTGAATTCATATTTGAACTCAATATGATACAATAAAAATTCAAATGAAAAATTTTCAATTCTGAAAAAATTCGAGAGTATACATCTTAAAGACTAGATATATATGCGTCCATTCCTAAAGTTAATTTATTTTTTTTTGTAAGAAAGAAATTGGTATTACCTTCTAAAAGACTGAAAGTTTACAGGCACAATATTTTTTAGCATGGGACACCAATATTAGAAACCAACCCAAGCCCAAGCCCATATAAAAAAGTAATCATGCTCCGAGGAGCCAAAAGACTATAGATGTTCTATTGTGACTTTATACCTGTAGCAAGCTATAAGAAAAACTGAAAGCATCCAAACAAGAAGGAAACTTGAAACTAGATCAACAGGCTTGTGTAGAGGAACCATATCGAAAGTGCATACCAATCACTACACTGTGCGAGGGTCCTTGTCTTCAGGTTGGCCATCCATGTGACCTGACCATAGAGGAAAGGCAGATCCAGGTTGGAAGCTACCCGGGTTTCCATGTCCTCATCAATTCAAGGCTACTCACGGTAGGAACAAAGAGCCAACAACATATCAACCTTGTGGTCCAATTGCTCCATTCTATACTTCAAATCTGCAACCTTACTTCTAACCTCAAATATTAGATCCACATAAGTCTTTGTGACGTAAAATTTCTCAGTCATGGTGTTATTATGGTCATCCACATGCTAAGGATTCGGGGCCTGAGAACTAGGGAGGTCTTCCTTCATGGTCTCAGCCTCTTCACATTGAACATCATCTTTTGAAGAAGGGGCCATGTCCAAGTGACTACTATTAATGTTCAAATGGAAGCTCTCATGCTTGGATATGGCACCATATTCTTCCCACTCAATATGACAACCCCAGGAGAATGCATACACCAGAACCTCCTTCTTATATAACCCCTTAGGTTGAGATCCTCGATCATCATTCAAGATATCACCCTGAGTTGACTAAAGTTTTGGCCCCCTCAAAAATTCACTTGTAGATGGAACCAAGCCGACCTGTTGGGTGCTCCTTTGCTAACAAGAATCCCTACCCCTACAAACTCTTCCTCGCTCCTGTAGGTGTGGCATTGTGATGTGATGCAGGAGCACTGAGAGCATGGCTATAGTTATGTCAAAGACCCAAGATGAGAATTATAATGATGGTGATGTAGGGGGAGTAAAGGTACATGTATGCATATTTTGACGGAATGGTTGATGAACCATGTACGAGAAAGAGTTTCCTAGTGAACGGGTGGATACAACGGCTGAAGACCCATGTATTCTGGTGGATGGTAATTTTTTATGTGGACTTCAACAACATTTATGTTTTGTAGGTACTTGTGAAGAAGATTGAAGATGACTGATAAAGAAGACCAAAGATCGAAGGATGAAGGTTAAACGATGACAAATGCAAAGATAGAGAAGGGACCAATATAATGAAGATACTCGTTAAGGAAAAGAATCATTCCCACTTGTAATCATGAATAATAATATGATAATTGTAATATGGTAGACTTATTATAGAAATTCTAGGTATGAATGAGAGATGGAGATAATTGAGTGAATATAGGGATGATGATTGTTGAGAGAATCATGGAGAGGTCATGGAGATATTTTAGGAGATATTGTGGAGTTAGTTTAGCATATGGTTGAGATAATTAGCTAATTATGATGTATTTGTTATGTTCACCTATTTTTATATAAAGGGACTATTTGTATACTAAAGGTAACATACGAGAGTGATGATTTAATATAATTTCCTCTTCAGGGGTTTCTACTTTCTTGAGCAGAAGCTCGAAGTGTCCCTTGCTTTGCTTTGTATATAGTTAGAGGTTTGTGTGTACTCGAAAATGCCTCTTCATTAATTGGTATCAGAGCACAATGTTTGTAAGTATTAGAGTATGTTCGTGTTGGTTGCATTCACTACTAGTGTTTGTAGGAGGAGAGAATATATTTATAGAGGAGACGATTCAAGATAAATCTATTCATCATTTGTGAAGGAGCTCTATTGAGTTCTAATTTTGGTTTGAGAAGACATATCTTTATACACAGATTGAAGTGAAGAAGTATTTTCAGAACAATATATGGGTCTGACTCCAAATGTGATCCAATCAAGACTGCCTATAACCCTAGTGGTGAACTCAAGTATAATTCGTAGTGGAAGAGTTGTGCATCAAGGCTTGGTTGCAGCATCACGATAATCACCCTCATCACAGAAGTCGTTGATATGATGGTCGGATCATGCATGAGATATTTGTCTTGAGTGGTTTATCTCACCTTGTTTGAGAAAGTAGGAATTTGTATCCTCACCTTCGATAGTGCGTAGGAAGGAAGGTCGCATATCAACAAATGAAGTGGGTCACATCTTCAATTATTTCTCATTTTCATTGGAAAGCAGTGAGAGGACATCCTATCATTCTGAGATGCAAGTAGAATTGCAAGGAAATGTGGAAAAGGTTTCAATAGAAGTGAGTCACCTGGAGAATGGAAATGTTTCAGAACTTAATAATTTTTATGATGATGGCTATATCAAACAAAAAGGAACATCATGGAAAGTAAACACACATATTATCACAATAGCCATAGGGTCTAGATTTTTCTCACTGGCATCGACAACAACTTAATTAGGATGAATCGTTGTCATGAGCTTGAAATTGCATGATCCAGAAACTCCTGAGGTGCAACTCAAGGAGATCCATGCAATAGAGAGGTCGTTAGGAGAGCAAGAAGATGCAATGAATCTTTTTCTGTGATTTTTAATATTCTTTGTTAAAGGTGTATGTGCTAAGGATTTAGATATCTAGAATATCATACTGCAATTTCAAGATTTCAAATAAGAATGAAATCTAGTTGAATGTCTCAGCAAAGGGCATCACATCATCGCAACACAAAAAACCCACGACTAATTATTTCCATGTACGATTGATTTGTTTTTTTTTTTTGGATGATGTGAAGGATTTCTATGCTTGTGATTCTTCTCCATATAATATGATAAAATTTCAAGATAGAGAGGGTGTTAGGGACCTAACCTACCTAACCCCTCAAGTGGGTAGAATAATATATTTCCATGTAATAAAGGTTAATATTAATAAGGCCTAGCAATAAGGAGGAATAAGTCAATTGTAAGAAGACCTAATAGAAGCTTCCACTTCTAGAAGGATATTCCTCTAGATTGTTCTTTTGGATAGATAGATTTAGTATAAATAAGAGTAGAGGGTATGAGAAGTTTTGTCTTGGAAAATTATTGTAATATAGCTCTACTCTGATGGAGGTTTCCCCCTCGAAGAGGCAAGCAAACTTTGTTTCCTATCAATAAAGGTATAATTTTGGTGTTGTGGTTCCATATAATTTTTTGTTCCATTGTTATATATGCAATATTTTTGTATTCTATTGCTATCTTAGTATTATTCTATACATTATTTCTTTGTTATGCTAATATAATAAATCCGGTACCTTACAAGTGGTATCAGAGAACTTTCCTCGATAGAAATTTTTGGGTTAATTTTTTTTCAGGGTAGAGACGTATTTTGACATATTAAAGCTACAAAGATCTATCGTTATGCGCATAAACCTATGGTCGAGGACTAATACATGCAGGAAATACAAGAGGTACTCAAGTGCACATCTGTTGGCCACCCTTGTAACCCATGTTGGTACCCCTTCGAGTGGCAGTGCATCAAACAACACCTGTATACAGATCGACCTAGATCTCCTGAAGCCCTCCGTAGAGAAACCGATTGACCGCTTGATTTCTATAGTGCCACCGAGAACAACACTCAGGAAGATACTCTCTAGTACCTGGGTAGGCAGGTAGTATGGCTAAGGGAACAATCTAGACTCCTTAGTTGGTGCCATGAGATATTGGTTCGAGTACTACTATTGGAACCCGCACGTAGATCAAAGAGCTATAGCACAGGGAAAACCCTTGTCTGTAGAAACCCTGAATACCCTAACCCTTGGGATAGAAATAAAAACAGAATAGAAATGATCTATTGCTGCACAAGTATGTCTTCTGCATTCTGGTTGCGAAATTACTACACATTTCTCCCTATTAAGCATTTGGACATTTCGTCACTGCAGTATTATTCAACCTGGAGTATAACTCCCGTCGGCACATTTATTTGGGACCTATCCCATTGGATTCCCCTTTTCTCCCTTATCGTAGTCATTTTTAATCCCTTTTTTTTCAGTGGACCCAAACCCTTCTCAGCTTCCCTAATTTTCTACCTATTCCATTATATTCCAATTCTCGCCCTAATCATCATGGTACCTATCACTTATAAGTCCTTTTTTGTGGTCCCACTCACCCATTTTTCCTTACCCGCACTTCCCCTCTCCAAATGGCCACCACTCACAACCAAGACATGAAAGCTTCCATCAATCATGTGGCATTTGAGATTGCCTCTACCAATTCCTGCCTTGCAAAATTCAAGTCCCAAGTCGAGAACCAATTTAACACCCTCAAGTTTGTTGTCAACCAATTGTTGAACTGCCCTTTGGGTCCTTCCTCTTCGGACCAAACCGATGTTGTTGATTCCTCTCATTATCTGCATTTTCAATCCAACTCCTTTCAACGTGACCCTCATATTTGTTACGAGGGAAAAACTCTCTATGGCCAAGTGTAAATCACAATAGACAGGTATGATTGCAAAAATCAACTCAATTCCATTGTATGCTATATAAACTAATTTGCAAGATAAGAAAGAGGCCTACCTCAATCCAACGTTCGATGATGTTCCACCATTGATCACTTCAACCCAAATATTTATACCTGCAACAAGTTCTCAACAAACAAGCAGAGCAAGTACATAGTGATAATATAAAGGGGTTAGCACATTAGATAACATAATCCATTAATAAACATTAGAAACATGCCCATGGATAATAATCATATATTTGCACGATACCAATAGGAAGGGAAAAGAGTATTTCTATTAATAATTGATCAGCATAAGTAACAACATTACAAACTTTTGTGTCGACATGATTTGAAACCAAGAAACCAAGTTCCTTCCAAATGGGCCTCTACCACTTCGATCCTCCACCAAAGGCAAGCTCATAGGAGAGAGACAATGAAGTTCTATCAACAATCGGGAAAGATCTTGGGGGTTCAATACTGTGTTCATACTTGAGGGACAAAGGGATGCAGACTCAATATGAAGTAATTTCTCTAGAGTAACTTTTGTCTCAAAGTTGAATGCTTTCTCCTCTATTCCATAACTTGGAATTGTGCCTTTATAGTCTTCAAAATGAAACTGAAGGGCCGAGTAAGAATGTTTCTAGTATGTGGAAGGCCAAGGATCAGAGATCTTCTCTTGTGACATGGAAACCCGACTCCATTTTTGTATTTTCTGGCACAAATCCCGATGTACGCGGGCTGTAGTGGAGCAGCCTGCATATATGCATGATGTATAGCAGATAGGGAGCGTCTATGTGGAAAAATGTGTATTTTTGGCTCTGGATTCATAAAAAATGGATGACAAGTCTGCATAGGGAAATGGAAAAAGGCCCTATGTGCGAGATAGAAATGGTGAGGAAAATCCTGCTATAACATTCTTCCCCATGTTGAGGTCAATAAATTTGATGGTTTCCATCCTATGGGTTGGGTCACTCAAATGAAGCATTATTTTTCTTTGCATGGTATTATTGATGAGTTGGCCAAACTTGGCTATGTTTTCCTCTATATAGATCTTGAACGATGGAAATGGTGGCAATGGCATAAAAATTCACATCAGGGGTATATTTCCTGGACCTAATTTGATGCAGAGATCTATGACCTCTTTGAAACTGATACCCACTATCTCGATCATTTGACCAAGTTGAAACAACCAGGCACAGTAGAATACTTTATAACTACTTTTGATCATTTGGCCTTTCAAACTGAGGGTATGTCAGATGATTTCTTCTATGAATGATTTATTAATGGCTTAAAGGATGAAATATGATACCAGGTTCTCATGTCCTGCCCTCATACTTGGTTGGTGATCAGGGGATCAATTTTTGCTCAAAAATTCAAAGTGCTCTAAATTGCTTCAAATCAAACGAGAGTGTAGGCCTCGTCATTACGAACTCAACGCAACTCGTTTGAGTTCAAACGGACGTCGGGAGAGAGAGATATCGCATTCTATTCAAAATGGCAAATAGGCAAAAAAAGGATGTTGACTGTACAAGTCCGTACAGTCCGTACGGACAATTATGTGGAAAGATGTACGAATGACATGGTAGGACATACGTTGACATGGAAGGCAGTTATTGGGCAGTTGGCATATGACGTGTTTGTTGGCAACGAATGGGATGGCGACACGTGGCCCAATCAAAGGCCGCCACGTGTCACCTATTTGTTGGTTAAAATCTTTGCACTCAGCAGGAGTCGACCCCGTGACCTCCGGGGTAGGGTAAAGCTTTGGGAAAGGCTGCCCAACCAGCGTGCCCACACATGTTACTTGTTATATAAATTTATTTCATTGTATTTAACATAGTTTAAATGTATGTGGGGGCGTGGACCGAGCCGGGGCTAAACCCCAGCCTGTGTTCATGTGTTGTACTGTATGCGAGCATAGCTACAGTGGTTACCACCGTAACCATGTTATAACCATTTAATATATGCACAGTTTGGTATACCATGTGACCACTATATGTATACGCCCAGGTTAAACTAACGGTTATCAAACGGTTGGTTAAACTTAAGCCTTGTTGTGTTGGTGCACGGTCATGTGACTGCCATGTGCCCACGGGCCTTGGTAGTTAGGCCCAGCGTGTAACAGTTCGATAGTTTGGACCGGTTGTGCGGTTGTGCCCAGTGCCAAGTTTTTACGCTTTAAATTGCATGTGGGCTAGGTTGAGCCAAGGGAGGTGCATTTTGTAGATGCAGAGATAGCAAGCTTGAAGGGGGGACTTCTAGGAAGCCTATCTACTTCATTTTTTGGCCAAACGAGGTGCCGAAAAAGCCCAGCTAGGGGTTTTTGGACATTCTAAAGCCATTGGAGCAGTCTATTTGGAATTTTGAGCATTGTAAAGCACATTTTTGAGAACTTTGAGAAAATAATACAAATGATCCATTGGAAGCTGGACCAGGAGATGTAGCCCAAGAGAAGGGTGAACTCCTTTATCATTTGTTGTGTTATGTGTTTTTTGTTCATTGATTATGCTGCTCTTTATATGCATCTTGAATGAGTAAATCCTATTAAAGTTGTGTTGCAAAGTTGATCCATTTTCTTTTAACACATAAATTTAACTTGCAAATATTTTCAAGAATACAAGTCTTCTTCATTTTTAGATTAGTTGGAAGCTACTAAACATGCTAAAGAGGCCCAACAAGTTATTTTTTCCCAGAACAAAAAACCATATTTTGTTCCTCACACTTGACCCACTAATCCTAACCCCCCTGTCACTCCTCTCAAGGTCTAGAAATTAACTAGGGATGAAATGGTTGAATGCCAACTGAAGGGTCTTTGTTATAATTGTGATGAAAAATATTTTCCACGGAAGAAGTGTAAGGAACAAAAACTTTTTATGGCTATTTCTGAAGATGTTCTCGATAAATATGTGACAGTTCCACTTGCTGAAGAGCCCTCCCTTCCCGATGCTACCCAAGAGCCCGTTGACCTATCTGAAGTTGAACCACTCATTTCCTTGCATGCCCTCTCTGGCTTCTGTTCTCCACAAATGCTCAAGCTCATTGGCTATTTTAAGAGTAGGAAGTTCATCATCCTTGTTGACAGTGGTAGCACCCACAATTTTATTCATCGTCGCATTTCCCAGGAAACCAATTGTTATATTCGTGTTGTCAATAATTTTCAAATCATGATAGCCAATGGTGGGCATTGTGAAAATGTATGTCTTCAAATTGGACATTATCACCTAAAATCTCATATGTTTTCCATTGAAATGGGAGGTTGTGACATTGTGTTAGGTGATGAATGGTTACACACTTTGGGTCCCAGTCTTATGGATTTTAAGGAATTAACCATGCAATTCCAACAGGAGGGACAAAGGTATCACTTCCAAGGTCTCACAGTTGGTTCTCCTGAGATCATCAGTTCCCATCACATGGAAAATATCCTCAAGAAAGGCCACTCTGGTATTATTGCTCAACTCCATTCTATTCATGCAGTTGAGACACCCTATGTGCATCCTAACCTCCAAGCTATTCTCTCCAAACACCAAGCTATTTTTCCCAATCCTCAGGGACTTCCTCCTTCTCGTGGTATTCATGATCATTCCATACCCCTTGTTTCTAGTAGTCTTCCACCCAATGTTCTCCCTTATCGTCATCCCTTTGCCCAAAAGAATGAAATTGAGAAAATAGTGCAGGAATTGCTACAAGTGGGTGTTATCTGCCCTAGTTTTAGCCCTTGATCTTCTCCTATGGCCACGGTACTTACAAAAGAAGGTACTTGGCGCATGTGTCCTGAATTTCATGCCCTCAATAAACTCACCATCAAGGACAAGTTTCCCATTCATGTCATTGATGATCTCTTGGATGAGTTAAGTTGTGCTCAGTATTTCACTAAACTCAATTTGTGTTTTGGATACCACTAGATACATATGAAAGATGCTGACATCCCCAAGACTACCTTTCGAACTCATGAGGGTCACTATGAGTTCTTGGTCATTCCCTTTGGTCGGTGTAATGCCCCCTCCACCTTCCAAAGCCTCATGAATCATGTCTTCCATTTTATTTACAAGAAAGGTAAAGAAAATGTGGTTGCTAACACTCTTTCTCGAAAATATGAAGATGAGGGGTCCCTGTTCTCCCTATCCTTCATTGTACCAGATTGGATCCAAGTTGTTCGCTAGGAATGGCTACACGATCTTAAAATTTCTCATCTAATCCAACAATTGCAAGCCAATTCTCCAGTTTCCCCAGGGTACTCTTGGCACAATGATGAGCTTCGCTACAAAGGCCATTTGTATTTAAGTAAACAATCACAACTTAAATCCATGGTGCTTTCTAAGCTTCATGCTACCCCCACAACTGGGCACTCAAGGTTTACCAAAACCCATGACAAGGTCAAATGTTCTTTTTTCTGGGATGGTATGAAAAAGGACGTTCACACTTTTGTGGAAGAATGTGATGTTTGTCAACGTAACAAGGGAGAAACCATCAAATCCCTTGGCACACTCCAACCACTTCCGATTCAACCCGCTATTTGGAGGGACATCCCTATGAATTTCATTGTGGGATTACCTAAATCAGGCAATAAGTCAGTCATCATGGTGGTAGTTGATCATCTTTCCAAGTATGCTCATTTATGTGATCTTCAACATCCATTTACTGCATCCATTGTGGCTCAACTTTTCATGGATCATATCTTCAAGCTTCATGGCATGCCTCACTTTATTGTTTCTGATCGAGACCCCACTTTCACCAGCATTTTTTGGAAAGAACTGTTCAGGCTACAGGGCACCCAATTGCATCTCACCACCGCATATCATCCCCGAATTGATGGGCAAACTAAAGTTGTCAACAAGTGTTTGGTGACTTATTTGAGGTGTTTTTCCTCTAAAAGGAAAAATCAATGGACTCAATGGTTACCATTAGTTGAATGGTGGTACAACACTTCTTACCATACAACTAATCGCAAGACTCCTTTTGAAGCAGTATATGGACAAAAGACACCTTTCTTTCTCCCCTACATTCCAGGTGTCTTAAAGGTTCGGGTGGTTGAACAAACACGTACAGTTCAATAAGCTACTCTTCGTACCCTCAAAGAGAATTTGGTCATGGCTCAGAATCACATGAAGCAACAAGCCGATCAAGGTCACTCAGAACGTCAATTCATTGAAGGAAACCAGGCATTTCTTCGAATGAAACCTTATAATAAAACTTCACTCAAGGCCGAACATTGTCAAAAAATGGCCCCCAATTTTTATGGTCCTTATATAGTTCTCAAGTGCGTGGGACAGGTCGCCTATCAGTTAGCTTTGCCTAGTTCTTCTAAGCTCCATCCTGTTTTTCATGTCTCTTTCTTAAAGAAGGTGATTGTAACTAAGTGTCAAACTCAAACCATCCTTTCCGAGTTGGATGAAGAAGGATCCATCTAGTTGTAGCCACAAGCATTTTTGTACCAGCGTGAGCATCGTCTTCGTCGGTGCACCATCAAGGAAGTGTTAGTCTAGTGGAAAGATACAACTCCTGCAGATGCCACCTGGGAGCCAGCTACCATTCTGCAACAATTTCCTCATCTCACGCCTTGAGGACAAGGTTGATTTCAAGGGGGAGGTAATGTTAGGCACCTAACCTAACTAACCCCTCAAGTGGGTAGAATAATGTATTTCCATGTAATAAAGGTCAATATTAATAAGGCCTAGCAATAAAGAGGAATACATGAATTGTAAGAAGACCTAATAGAAGCTTGCACTTCTAGAAGGATCTTCCTCTAGATTGTTCTTTTGGACAGATAGATTTAGTATAAATAAGAGTAGAGGGTATGAGAAGTTTTGTCTTGGAAATTTATTTTAATATAGCTCTGCTCTACTGGAGGTTTCCCCCTCGAAGAGTAAAGTGAACATTGTTTCCTATCAATAAAGGTATAATTTTGGTGTTGTGGTTCCATATGGTCATTTCTGAAGATGTTCTCGAGAAATATGTGACAGTTCCACTTGTTGAAGAGCCCTCCCTTCCCAATGTACCCAAGAGCCCGTTGACCTACCTGAAGTTGAACCACTCATTTCCTTGCATGCCCTCACTGGCTTCTCTTCTCCACAAATGCTCAAGCTCATTGGCTATATTAAGAGTAGGAAGTTCATCATCCTTGTTGACAGTGATAACACCCACAGTTTTATTCATCATCGCATTTCCCAAGAAACCAATTGTTATATTCATGTTGTCAATAATTTTCAAATCATGATAGCCAATGGTGGGTCCATGAAATGTAGTGGGCATTGTGAAAATGTATGTCTTCAAATTGGACATTATCACCTAAAATATCATATGTTTTCCATTGAAATGGGAGGTTGTGACATTGTGTTAGGTGATGAATGGTTACACACTTTGGGTCCCATTCTTATGGACTTTAAGGAATTAACCATGTAATTCCAACAGGAGGGACAAAGGTATCACTTCCAAGGTCTCACAGTTGGTTCTCCTGAGATCATCAGTTCCCATCGCATGGAAAATATCCTCAAGAAAGGCCACTCTGTTATTATTGCTCAACTCCATTCTATTCACGCGGTTGAGACACCCTATATGCATCCTGACCTCCAAGCTATTCTCTCCAAACAACAAGCTATTTTTTCCAATCCTCAGGGACTTCCTCCTTCTCGTGGTATTCATGATCATTCCATACTTTTTCTTGGCAGTATTCCACCCAATGTTCACCCTTATCGTCATCCCTTTGCCCAAAAGAATGAAATTGAGAAAATAGTGCAGGAATTGCTACAAGTGGGTGTTATCCGCCCTAGTACCAGCCCTTATTCTTCTCCTATGGACATGGTACTTATGAAAGAAGGTACTTAGTGCATGTGTCCCGAATTTCATGCCCTCAATAAACTCACCATCAAGGACAAGTTTCCTGTTCATGTCATTGATGATCTCTTTGATGAGTTGAGTTGTGCTCAGTATTTCACTAAAATCGATTTGTGTTTTGGCTCAGTATTTCATCCCCAAATTGATGGTCAAACTAAAGTTGTCAACAAGTGTTTGGCGACTTATTTGAGGTGTTTTTCCTATGAAAGGAAAAATCAAAGGACTCAATGGTTACCATTAGTTGAATGGTGGTACAACACTTCTTACCATACGACTACTCGCATGACTCCTTTTGAAGCAGTATATGGACAAAAGCCACCTTTCGTTCTCCCCTACATTCCAGGTGTCTCGAAGGTTCGGGCGGTTGAACAAACACTTACAGTTCAAGAAGCTACTCTTCGTACCCTCAAAGAGAATTTGGTCATGGCTCAGAATCACATGAAGCAACAAGCCGATCAAGGTCGCTCAGAACGTCAATTCGTTGAAGGAAACCAGGTATTTCTTCGAATGAAACCAAGTATAATAAAACTTCACTCAAGGTCGAACATTGTCAAAAACTGGCCCCCAATTTTTATGGTCCTTATATAGTTCTCAAGTGTGTGGGACAGGTCGCCTATCAGTTAGCTTTGCCTAGTTTTTCTAAGCTCCATCCTATTTTTCATGTCTCTTTCTTAAAGAAGGTGATTGTAACTAAGTGTCAAACTCAAACCATCCTTCCCGAGTTGGATGAAGAAGGATCCATCTGGTTGCAGCCACAAGCATTTTTGTACCAGCGTGAGCATCGTCTTCGTTAGCGTACCATCAAGGAAGTGTTAGTCTAGTGGAAAGATACAACTCCTGCAGATGCCACCTGGGAGCCAACTAACATTATGCAACAATTTCCTCATCTCACGCCTTGAGGACAAGGTTGATTTTAAGGGGGAGGTAATGTTAGGGACCTAACCTACCTAACCCCTGAAGTGGGTAGACTAATGTATTTCCATGTAATAAAGGTCAATATTAATAAGGCCTAGCAATAAGGAGGAATACATGAATTTTAAGAAGACCTAATAGAAGCTTGCACTTCTAGAAGGATCTTCCTCTAAATTGTTCTTTTGGATAGATAGATTTAGTATAAATAAGAGTAGAGGGTATGGGAAGTTTTGTCTTGGAAAATTATTGTAATAGAGCTCTGCTCTACTGGAAGTTGCCCCCTTGAAGAGGCAAGTGAACATTGTTTCCTATCAATAAAGGTATAATTTTGGTGTTGTGGTTCCATATAAGTTGTTGTTCCACTGTTATCTCTACAATATTTCCGTATTTTGTTGCTATCTCGGTATTATTCTCTGCATTATTTATCTATTATGCTAATATAATAGATCTGGTACCTTGTAGAGGGGAGAACCTTTGCTTTGAGCCTCTCCAAGTACTCGTGCACAACAGAGAAAAAATAAACCACAAGTGACGAAGCTATAGAAGTTGCAACCATCAAGTTTGAGGGAAGTCTCTAACCAGAAGAAATGAGAAGAGTGAGCTTTTGGTAGTTGGAGGAATCATATTAGTTTTGGCACATGTTGAGACGCAAGAAGGTAAGAAGGTGTCGAGTTTCGACGTTAGCAATAGACCTGTTGATGTGTTGATTCACAATTGAGTTTTGAGTTGTTGTAGTTTGAGGGATTAGTTATGATAATGGTGGAACTCCGAGTGCCATTAATCATAAGGAAGAGAAGAAGCATTAATCAAGTGGTTCCTAAGCCAAATGAAGTATGAAGTTAATGTCACTTATTCTGTGTACAATTCATATATTTCAACTAGTTATGGAGTGGGGGAATTTATTTTCTTTTACTTGTTGAGGCTTTGATCATGGTTGTAACAAAATGTCTATGTTATGGAAGTGCATTGACACCGGGAGAATCCCATACATAGGTTGTCATTTATTTCCGGTCATCTTGGTTAACATTCCTCATTGCAGAGGCATGTCTTATGACTCATGCTACGAGAAATGATTACCACACAAGAAGAACATGAACTATGATGCAATTGGGGAGGAAGAAGATTCCAAGTTGAAGTTATGCTACATCATTGAGCCATACACAATGATAGTTGGAAAGAGATTTTACATTTAGCCTTGTTGCAAGTTTGTTGTCCAAAAAGAGGCGAAACACTCATTGAATACCTATTGAAGGTATTTTTTTCATTCCACTTGCCACATTTGAGAAGTGAAATTTTATTTTATACATGCACAGTAATATCGAAATATACCTACAAATTCTATGTAAGGAGGAGGCATTTCTTTTAAAGCAAATTGATGCAATTCACTTAAATCAACTATGATTAGGAATGTGAGTCAAGTTGGAGAGTTTGGCAAGTTGAATTGAAGTCAAAATGAAAAGACTAAAAGTCGAGTCTTTAAATAGTTAAAGTCATCAAAATCAATCTTTTTTAGTGACAATAGAATCACGAAGGTCCATATGTGATTCAAACAAATCTTGGTTAAGTTTGTAAATGGAGTCAAGTAAAAGTGTGAGGAAGTCATTGAATGTGTCCAATGGGTGCATGATCGGTGTTAACCGACACCCAAGCTTAAATTGTTGATCAAGTCACTATAGAAGAATTGTTAATGAGAGAATCATTCAAATTGTCAAAGTTCGAATCTCAAAGACAAAACAAGTTGAGAGAGTCATTGTTGTAAGTCTGGGTGAAAGAAAAGTCAATTTATTGTTTGTATAATTTGAGTCTAGGTCGGAACTGGCCATTCCGACAAATAGACAATTTTTTTTTTTAAGTATCTGACATTATGAAGACCCAAAGAATCAAAATCAGTGACAAAGTTAAGTTGTCTTGCTAGATATTGTACACGCTACATTTTTTGTAAAGGAGATTGTAAGTGTCTTGTTGATGGAAGACGTCCCATCTACAAGAAACTATTTTATGCAAGTATTGCAGTGGATGATTCGGGATTAATCAAGAATTTGATAGTAGAAGGAAGATTAATGAATAATGAAGATGATGCTGACTCCATGACAGATAGGTGCAAAAAATATTGAAGAGAATGCATACTTCAAGAGAAATAGAGATATGTGGAAGAACCCTACAGAAAGAAAGTTGTAACAGAAAGAGGAACAACTTCCAGCTGCAGTTGGGTAGAAGTTGTTGAGATAGATCCACAATTGCAAATGTGGGTATATTTCTCTAGAGAAAAGAGCAATCAAAGATCTTGAGAGGAAGTGAGAAAGTGTAGAAGCCTACAACTACGGTAGCTGAGGAGTAGAGGAATCTCAAAAGGTTCTAGCAAAAGGAACGAGGAATACCAAAAGGAAATTTTAGGGGAGAAATCTTGATGAGGTATTGTGTAGCAGGGTGAAACAAACCCGTTACTATAGAGGCTATTTGCAACTCATAATGAGCATGGAGAAGCTCATAGAAGAAGAGAGGAAAATGACTAAGGGTAGTCAGGTAAAGGGTTCAGAAGGAAGCCACATTAAAGAAAAATAATACATAGATTTCGATGACAGGGAAAGTTGATATAGAAGGACTCCTATGCATGGAAAAAAAGAAGCAAGAGGAAAGGATAGAAACAAGGATACAAGGAAGGAAAAATAAATAATTAGCAGAAGACAGACACAACAAAGCGTTAGAAATGAAGCAACGAAAGTGTGAAAGAAGTAAGAAAAGAAAGGTATAATTAAAAGTATTGTGTGATGTAGATACAATAAATCCATGAAGTATGACATCCATAGAAATTTAATGTTCCTTGAATAATGTTTTTGATGAAGGTCTCGGTTTTAGGTTTGTGTAAAGGCGAGGCTTTCCCAAGTTTAAATTTGAAATTGTATGTACCTAATGTAATCCTAATGAGACTAGTATTCCCCATAATTTGTTAAGTTCGTGGTATTCTGAAAACCACTTTGTAATGGTTTATGGTCATTTGAAACCATTGATGTAATGAAATCCATAAAAGAGAATTTGCTCAAACATGTGCAAAACCATCTATTTGAGGTAATCCATATCTAATAGAAATGTTGATCTTGAAAGTCTGATGCAAGAGCATGAATAGTGAATCTACACTATTAGTTGATCCACGTCTTCTACTAACCCTCCTTTGGTTTTACTTATAATTCACACCTCAAACGTCTTAGACCTAACAAAATCAATCGTAGTGGATACTATATACTTTCTTATGGACCTGTCTGTATTATTAATTAAAATCATTGATCGTAGGGACCGACAGCAAAATCACTATATCATGTATTATTAATTAAAATCAGACCGACAGCAAAATCACTGTATTGTTAATTGAGGTCATGGGAGGGACAAGCAACAAAGTCAAGAGTTAACATTTTCTGACCCCACAAACACAAGTTACCTTCGGAGTAGTTGGGTTGAGAGCCCTCCGGTCCTCCCATTTGCATTTGGATCGAGTCTGCCTCATAACTTGTGATCTTCATTATATTAATTTATCAGTTCGTCAGACCGAACAGTAATTCTAAGCACTCCATGTGACCAGTTGAGATCTCATTCATTGCCTGTAAGATTGTCAGTTGTGATGAAAATAATTGTTAATTTAAAATACAATATAATTAATTTATATATTTGTGATGTTAATGCTTTACTTGGCAGAGGGCGTCATACAGGAAATCGGCTCCAGAGGGACTGCTGCAAAGAATCCGTTTGGACACCTAAAGTCTCTCTCTATATTCAGGATTGATCAATCTCTTGAAGCAGAGTAGATTTTGCAGATCTGAAAGGTGCTTTAAAACCCCAGTAGATTTACAGATCTATCAGGTCAAACCCCAGTAGATTTGCAGGCACGGCAACTTTGGAAGGTTGTCTATTACGGGATGGTTAACATAGTCTGCTATTTGGATAACAGGATGGATTACAGGGTGTATAACATATTCGACTATTACATTCGCGATATGAAGGAAACAAAATCTTTCCGCTATTCTTATTTGGGATATGAGTTGGCATCGTCTGTTTGCGCTCTTATACTTATTACCTTGGTCTTCTTGGATGTGTGGAAGGCCTTGAGAAGGAAGGCTTCTTGGATTCCGGGAAAAGCTCTTGTTCTCAGCGCTCTCACTATCCAATTGCTCCTTTTTAGTAATCATTTGGATGTCAGTAATCATTTGCATGTCAGTAATCATTTGGATGTCAGGGAGCGAGAAGACATCCAAATGGACAAATGGCTTATTTTGGACGAGGAGCAGCTCCTTATCGACAACAGGACAGTTATGATATGTGTATTCATTGCCTATTTGCTCCCTGGAATTGTCAGTGAGGGCTTGAAAAGTGTATGGGGCAAGGTTGGAGCATTGGCATTAACTGTAATAGCCCATATGGCGTCTGAGACTTACTTCGGCTCCTTCGAGTCTGACATTACCGTATGGTCGATAGCGTATTACATTGCCCTATCACTAGCCATTATATTGTTGGTTGTGCTCTTGAGTTGCGCGGTCATAGCAGGTAAAACCATCCGAAACATCATGTCTCAAAAGGTTCCATTAGCCCTCTCTTCTTGTTGTAGTTCCGCTGAAG
>JZKD02S1425987.1:72597-86603 GCA_000966675.3 Picea glauca | reverse complement strand
GAAATAAAACAACAAATAAAACAAGAGGGAGAACCTCCTCACATTGTTTTACTCCTAAATGAATAGTATATTCAATATTAGGATTTCAAAATTAGAATGATAACAAGAGGTTTCTCCAACAAAATTAACAATAAATGAAAAGTATAGATAGAAGACTAACAACAAAGTAGATGTGATACCTCACTTCTTCATTATTCTTCAAGATTGATATACAAGGGAGCTCCATCGACCATCATTTTCAAGATCCTACAATCTCTCAATTACATCTCTCACTCCAAATCCACAATCATCAAATTACAAATGGAGAGAAACCTCCTCTTTATATACATGGAGCTTCATCTATCTTACAATAAACAAGTAATTATTTTCTAGAATTCATTAGTTCTCCAAGAAATAACAATAAAATATTATCGTCAACAACTTCCTTACTAAAAGTAGAAATGAGTTTTTTATATCCATTTTCTTCTTCAAGAAGAAACAATAAAATATACTTGGAATTACCTAGATACATCCTTATCTCCAAGGAAAACAATATTATAATGCTCTCTCACATAACCAACTCATGTGACAAATCAAACAATAACAAAATAATGAGTGATTAGTTGTTCCATGTAACAACCTCCAACAAGATAAGCTCAAGAAAGATGGGACGCCTCCCAAGGTGGTTGAGTATGTCAAGATGCAATAAGTAGATCCTCTCTCTCATGAATTTACTCCATAATGAAATCTCAAAAAATATGCATTGAATCTCCTCCCAAAGTAGTTCAAATTAATTCACAGTCACTTTAAACCTCAACAACATGCAAGGCTCATTCAAAGGTGCATGTGGGCCCTCTAGTGGAGCCCACCACCTACCACCCTAGAAGAATCTTCCAAATAGTCTATGTATGTGGATAGATTAGGATGGCATGCCACATGGATAAGGACAAGGATGAGTGGAAATGACTAGGGTGCATGCATAACTAACCTCTCAAACCATGTGAAAATCTCAACCACCTCCTCAACATGTGTGCCAATGGATAAAGATGAATTGAGGGGGGAAATCATAATTTTCTTTTTTTTAATTTTATTTTTGTTCTCTCATTTTTTTTAATGTGTAGCCTCAACATGTGTGTCGAAGGGGGCATGCTACCCTCATTTGGTGCACCACATGGAACATAAAGTTGCATTCCCTACTAAATGATTAAAATATTTTAAGATGGAACTTAGGGAATGAAGCCTCAATGAAGGTTTATAGCATATGAATATAAATAGGCCAATAATGTAGCATTCAAGCTAAGGTTTGAACTTAATTAATCAATAATAAAAATAACCCAAACCACTTTGATGTGTTCACACATGGAAATGCTCAAATGATGAAATATGGCAAATGAAAGGATAACTATAAAGTGAAACTTATATGAATATGATTGAAATGACTCATTCACCCCCTAGAAATGGGAACATAATGGAATATGAGTGTGATGTGGATTATACCAAAGTACAAAGTGAAAAATGTGATGAAATATAAATGATACCAAGGTACAACAATGGAAAGGTGATTAAATGTGAATGATACATGCTACCACACAATATGGCACCAAGTTCAAAGGCTTCACGAGGCACTAAGACAAGTGGAACATGGAAGATGTCACCATTGTCACCTAGGAAACAACTTCCCTCTCTTTAGTGAAGTAATAGTATCCAACACAAGGGAGGCTTCCCCGTGAGTAGCCTCCAAGAATCCCTAGGCAAGACACAATCAAGTCTAGTCCGCCCTGGGGTGACTACTCACACTACCACCAAGATAAATATAAGTCAAGTAATAGAGAGGTGGTGGATAAACACAATTTCCATATTTAAAGTGTTGAGGACTCAAGCCAAATAGAGAGGATTTCCAAGTCAAGAATGAGTTTAATAGGGTCCCCGAACACCAGAAATAAGGAAAATGTCTAAGGATGACATGAAACTTGATAGTAATATGTAAAATATCAGCAGTAAAGAGAGTGATAACAATAGAAAAGAAAATTATTAGACCAATAAAATAAATGATCTCTAATAGTATAGAGATTATTTCAGCAATGAAATATGTAATTTTCAGCAATAGTGATTGTATGAAAACAATAAAATAATCAATTTTCAGCCATAGTAAATTTATGACAATGGTAAAACAGTCAATTTAAATAGTAAAATAATATCCCTTTGATCATGAAATGATCAAGTAAATTATAGGGCTAAATATTAGATTAAATTAGGGTTTTCCTTGCTAACAAAATAAGAAAATTCAATAGTAAAAATCATCCCTAAAACCCTAGGTGTTTTTCCTTAGATGGTTGAAGTAACACTTTGGAAAATTAAATTAGGGTTTCAACAATAAAGTGTATTTCAACAGTATGCCTAAATACCCTAGATGTCTTATTTTTTATGGCTGAAAATGAAATTTGCAGCAAATAAACCCTAACCCTAACCCTAAAGTAGTAGATTTCAACAATAATGATTGATTATTATGGAGAAAAAAAACTAGCGCTCACTATTTTGGGCATATTGGGTCAAAAAAAGATCATTCTTTGGGAGAATCAAGTGGATTATTTTAGGGCGAGGATTAGAGGTTGTCCACTGCTAACCCTAGGCAATCCTCCTAAAATGTTAAGGGATGATACAATAGAAGACAAATCCACTAGTAAACCTTTCATGGATTTTGACAAAAGGGTTTGTTCAAAAATGATCCAAGAGGATGAAGAACCACCACTAGAGAAACAACATCGATTTAAAAATGCATGTTTAAACAAAACCACAAGATGAAAAGAGAACACTTACTCAAAACATATTTCATCCATGAAAACCCTAATCTTCATATCATACTAGTAAAATATCCACAAGTATATCTCCCATAGAAGTCGCCCTAGTTAATCATCCATAGCATTCTTCATAAAAGAGAACAAGTAGTAGAAAAGAGTGATATATCTCCACAAATAGCAATGATTTGAAAGTGAGAAGTGCTTCTCTTAGTTACATGAGATATCTAACACCCTTTTCACACAATACAAGCCCTAAAAAGATCAAATAATGGCTTTATCTCTCATAAACCCTAGAGATAAGGCAACAATACATAAAAAAAAAATGCATGATATGAGAGTGAATATGTCTCTAACACCCACAATGATGCCTCCAACATGAAGTAATCTTGCTCAAAAGTCTAATCATCCCACTCAAAAGTTCTCTATAGCTCACTCATGTGGCACATGTGGCCTCAAGAAGGGGACAACTCACTCAAAAGTGGTGTAAAGATGCCCAAACATGAAACATTACCATGAAAGGGTGCATTGTTTCATCTCCAAGGGGTGCCTCAAGCCTCTGTAAGGTGTGATGTCATCAAAAGGTACCATTTCATCATCAATAAACCCTAAAAAATCATCTCAAGGTGCCCACAATAGAAAAGGTGCAATGTTTCATCATAAAAGTGAAATGTCCCATCATCAAAGGGTACCAACATCCATGGAGAGGTGCCACATCATCTATCCAAGTACAACATCCTTAAGAAAAGGTCCAACGCCCTCCATAGAAGGTGAACATCCCATAAAACCATCTGTGTCATACAAGGAATGTCCCATAATCAATGACATCAAGGTCATGTCCATATGTGCTAGGGGATCTTGTGACTGGAGCCATGTGATCAAAAGGTCCAACTTCCTCCAAGGGGTGACAAAAGTCCACTATCAAGTGATGGGGACAACCTCCATACAAGTGGGATAATTACCCAATTATCTTTGAAAGATAATTACCCAAGTATCTCTAAAATATAATTACCCTTTTCCCAATATGGAAAACATGTTACAACAAGTTATCGGGGCAAGTATGTTGCCTATGTTAGATGGATTTTTCGGGTACAATCAAATCCAATTCAAGGAGGAATATAGGAGTACGATTTCATTTGTCACACCTTGTGGCACCTATGAGTACCTTAGGATTCCTTTAGAGTTAATGAATGTTGGGTCTACGTTTTAGAGGTCTATGGATTATGCTTTTGAAGATTTGATTGGAAAAATTATTGAGATCTACCAAGACAATTTGATGGTTTTCTCTAAGAATAGAAACAATAATTTGAGAGCACGTGTTTTTATAGTTAAGCATAATTATTGCTTGTGATTTATGGATTTAAATTATGTAGGAAATTTTGAAACGTCCAACATTTCTAGTGGACACTCCACCCATCATCAGGGACAAAAGAAGCTTATGAGTGAGAAAGAGTGCTAAGAAATAACAATGAATAGGATGAGAGAAGAATGATGTTGTTGAAGGCAGGGAGGAAAGTGATATTGACAATTGAAAGAGGATTTGAATTGGTGAATTAGTCGTTAGCAAAGAAATTTATCCATTGTAAAGAATGGTGTTAAGATAATTAAAAATAGTGTTATATTAATTTAAAATGAGAAACGGAAAATTGTCGTTATGAAGGAAAGTAATAAAATAATTAAAAAGATGAGAAGAGGAGAGTCAATAATTAAATAGGATGAAAGAAGAAATATATTGTTGAATAGGGGGAGGAAAGTCAAATTGACAATTGAAACAGACTTTGAATTGGTCAATTAGCCGCTAGGAAAGAAAATTATCCATTATAAAGAATAGCATTGAAATGATATAATAATTAAAATTTAGAAACATAAATTTGTGTTATGAAGGAAAGTAAAATAATAATTAAAAGCATGAGAAAAGGAGAGTCGATAATGATTAAAGGAGGAATAAAAATAAGAGGGGAAGGGAAAATTGATAAAATTAAGAAAAATGGAGGGAATTAGGAGGAAGGTATAAAACCAAGATTTTTAATATAATAATTAAAAGGATGAGAAAAGGAGAGTCAATAATGATTAAAGGATAAAAGATAATAATGGGTACGTGAAAAAAAATTAGAAAAAATATTCTTTTGTCCCTGACAATGGGGGGAGTGTCTACTCGAAAAGTTGGATGTTTGAAATTTTCCTACACAATTTAAATCCAAAAAGTGCAAGTAGCAAGAAACAATCATGTCTGACATTCGAGACAGATTTTCGATATCTACAGAAAGTTTGGGATATCCTTGAATCTAAAGAAGTCAAATTTTGGTGTTGATGAAGGGAATTCGTTGGGTCATGTTATATCTAAGGATGGGGTCAAGATATATCCAACTAGGGTAGAAGTTATTCGAAGTACTCTTCTTAAAACCAAGAAGGTTGTCCAATCATTCTTTGGTAAAATCAACTTCATCTAAAGATTTATTTCTAACTTTTTGAAATCACAAAGCCCATTTCCAATATGTTGAAGAAGGACCAATAATTCAAGTGGGATAAAAACAATAGAGCCACCTTCTGAGAAATCAAGCATGGTACCAGTCTGAGTTATCCATGATTACTCTAGATACTTTTTATTTTTTTCCTTTTCTTCAGAAGAAATGATAGTTGGTGTCCTCTTGCAATAGAATAAGGAAAATCAAGAGAAACCTATAGCATTCATGATCCAAGTGCTTAGGGATTCATAACTAAACTTTATGACTATGGAGAAACAATCTTATGCCCTAGATGAGACTTTGAAGCTTTTCGACCTTATGTTGGTTACTCCAAGATAATTGCATATGTCTCTCACATTGTTATCAAGGATATCTTTGTAGATTTTAACCTTGTACAGTTATTTACTACAAACAGATTTTCAATAAAAGAAAAAAAAAAAACAATGGAAAATACAAACATTACACAGATATTTTTCTCGTGGAAACCCAAACCGGGAAAACCAGAATATTCTATATTCATACATTGTGATATATTGTTTACAATACAATATACATATAGGAGCCAGCGGCATCCAAAACCCTAACCTAGTGACTTGAATTAGTCAACAAATCTAATTCCTTAACCGGAAATAGAAAACCATCGGCAAAAACCATGTGACGAAAAACCTCCCAACAATGGACAAAAAAATTTACGCAAAAAATGCGACACATTTCCCGAGGCAAAAATAATTTCTTGGGGGCGTTGCCCCCGAATCCCCGTGCACCCGACGCAACATAGAAGACACTAACACTAGTCATGAAAATAATATAACACATACCCAACAATCTTAACTCAACACAATTGCCTTGGAACTCATGCAAAGTGGGTGTCGAGAATACAAGAATATGACTTGGAGATACGACCAACTAAGTTAGTCAAAGGTCAAGGTCTTGTTAAGTTATTGGCTAAGGGTAATGAAAGGGCATTAGATATTAACTTTGTGTTGGATGACCTAGAAAAAAATGAGTGGTCCACTCACATCATCTATTACTTGAAAAATTTAACATGCCCTAACCCCTTAGCAATCACCGGAGAAGAGCCTCAATATTGAAAACCACAAAGTATTGTATAGTTCAAGGTGGTATTGGTTGGGAATATCTTGATGGTCTTGTTCTAAGGTGTGTTTATAAACAAGAATCCAATGGCCCGATGATGGATCTCGACAAGAGACTTTGTGGTGGACACCATGCTGCCCAGACTACCACGCATAAGATAATTAGGGTAGGTTACTCTTGGCCTATGATATTTCATGGCGTCCATCAGTTTATGAGGTCATGCTAACAATGTCATATCTTTACAAGGAAACAACACCTTTCAACCTTATCCATTTAGCATGTTATTGTAGAAATACCTTTCCAATAGTGGGCATGTTATCGCACAAATTGTAGGTTGGGAAAATCCCAACCCAATCCACAAGATGGCGAGAACTATGGGAGAGTCTACCCACTTTCACCTTAGATAAACTCTCCCCTCACTTTAGTGAAGGAGAAATCCTACACAAGGAGGGAATCCTGGGTGACCACAGGGGGAAATGAGATGGAAAGTGGAGAGATGAAAGATGGCACCCCTATCTACAAGATGGAAGATGGCTTGGAAACAAGTATTGGTGATGGCTAATGGTTATAAAATGCTTGAGTACATACAAAAGATAGTTATACCTGCGGGAGACAAGAAAAAGACAAGTATACAATCACAATATTCCAATGGACAAGCAAGCAAAGATTGATGTCCTAAATTACAGCAGTAAACAAAAGTATATTGCATTTTTTTTAATTTTATTTTCATCTTCCCATGGCTAATCCCCTGTTCTCCACTGTATAATATCTAGAGATCACTCCACTGAGTAAACAGTTTTTTTTACCTTACCCTTTCACGGCATCATTCGATGTTATTTTTGTTTAACTATTCTGTTGTCTGCCCGCTCAATCCAAAACTAAATCAAACGACTCCCGCAATAATCTATATCGTTCCGAGCTGGGGCGAATAACCTAGCATAATTAGGGTTTCACCCATTGTAAATGGTTTAAACGCTCAGACTGTACCTATGATAAATAAACGAATGAATGGTACACACATTTACCATTGCACATTCGAATTTCCAGTGCTATCATGATACGATTTCATCATGAAAGGGGTGCAAAAAAAGGGTTCATCATGAATTTCTCAGATCGATCTATCAACCAAACAGGCCATTGATGCACTACTACGGCTTTATCACATCGTGGAACTTCGAGATTGATTATTATTGGCGTAGATTTGGTCTGTGATCGATTGGTACATTCGTAGTGCTGAAGTGTATTCGGTCACAAATCTGCTTACTGATCAATTGTAGGTATTTCTTCCATTTTCGCTCAGGCTCATTACTACATTGTTTGCTCAACTTATGATTCTGGAACTGGTTCCCTGCATAAACACTCTAAACAACAGCTTCAAGATTGATATCTAACTTAGTCAGGGTTTGTCTATAATTACTACAGTCTTGGGATATTATTGGTGTTGGTCTCATCACAATTTCTTCAAATCTCTCACTTTACATTTGCGGCATTTATTTCCTTGGCGATATTTTCCATCTGCGTCGTCAATAGTTTGAACGATATTCTTTGCTATCCTATTCCACATCTGTTAATGATTTCATGACATCTTGCAGCAATAATTCGGATATTTGATCACTGGATGTTTTGTCTTGGCATATATTCTGACATTTGCAGTAGAAATTTCTGAGTTCTATTTTGTTTTTCTACCAAATTTGAAGTGTCTTGAATATCCCGTCGAACACATTACTGTGAACTCATTTACTAAAATTTTCAACTAACAGGAGGAGCGGTTCATAATCGAGTGGTCTTTCCTACAGTTCATGCACAGCGCAGTTTTAGTTTAACACATACACTTGGAATCTGGACCCAAATTTCTTCAACGACATTTTAAGTTTCAACGATTCCTTTGGGTTAAACCTGTTAAATATATTGTACCCTCAACAGTCTGATTGTACACTGCTAGCTGTACTGGACAGTTTTACTTTCTATTTTTGTCTTGCTTGAGCCTATTTAGCTCAGCAATCTCCCATTGCATTGGGATCTCTTAATCTCTTCGTACACTCTTCATTCAGTACTTCTTCATACATTTCAATATACTGTTCTATTCTTTTCTCTCTGCATTTCTCTTTGCTTCACAATTTATCATGGTATCAGATCTTCAGCAGTAAGCCTCTTCACACAGTTCGGAGAGCAACACGATCCTCACAGCGCAAAGCTTCACGGATCTTGAGAGAACACGACACAGTCTCTTTCACAAGGTTTGGAGAGCCGTCCGTTATACTCTCGGAAGATCCTCGCAGGAAACTTCCATGAGGAAGTATAACGTCTTACGTTCAAAAGATCAACGTAGGAAGCTTACAGAGGTTGCAGAGCGTACAACGCTCGAAATATCTAGGACGAAGAGAACGCAGAAGAAGAAATAGTAAAGATTCTTGTAATTTTTCAAAGATCGTCAAAGATTGACGCAGAAGAGCTGCAGAACGGAAGATCGTTTAAAGAACTCGAAGAGTTCATTCAAAACTGTTAAAGATTGCTGCAGAAGGCACAATTGTTTAAAGATTTTTGGAAATCGCTCAAATCTGTCAAAGATTGTAGCAGAGAACGAAGTACTCGTGAAATTCTTTCAAATCCTTGAAAGATTCACGAATCTTTTCTTCCACAGGAGAAATTCCGTCAACTTTGGCAAAGATCGCGTCAAACATGCAAGGAACAACCACTGAGGCCGTAAGATTCATCCTGCGAATGGATCCGAGGCGGGAAACCAGTTTAGAAGGGACGAGGAGAGCGTGGAAAAGGAGAAAGCATTTCAGCCGTCAGATCTTGCGCAAAGGCCCGACAGTCGTTAGATCAACAAGAAGGTGCACGTCGTTTAGTCGTTTGAAGCGCACCAGAGAATTTTTGACTTGTGAAGTCCCGAAACCATCCAGACCGTCCATCAAGAAACATGTGGCGAGATCTCGGCATTTCATGACTCGCAAGGTGTAAAGGTCAGAAGAAACCGTGAGAATTCGCGATCCGCGAAATTCCGAGTTCTTCTGGACCGTTGGATCAAGAAAGATCGTGAGCCGTCGATCTTTTCTCATCGCCACATCGCGAATCGGGAGTTGGACGAGAAAAGGCTTGCACTCCAAAAATCCGATACGCGATATCGCGAAATCCCGAAACGATCACAGCCGTCCATCTCAGAGGACAGGTGGCAACAGATCAACGCATCGTCAAATCGACATATCAGAGTTCGCGGTTTTGAAAGACCATCGCAACAGGACTTCGCAACTCGCGAACTCGCGATACGCGATATAGCGATAAAATCTCTTAATCTCTTCGTACACTCTTCATTCAGTACTTCTTCATACATTTCAATATATTGTTCTATTCTTTTCTCTCTGCATTTCTCTTTGCTTCACAATTTATCAAAACCTATGTTGCATCACCAATAGTCGCACCCCTTTGGGAGTTTTATCCCAAGTGTTTATTGCAAATAAACCCTCAAACTATCTTTAAGYCATCAAATCCTTCTTAAAAAAAATGAAACATCTCACAGGCTGATCTCGTATACGAACCTTACAAGGGATATTTCTGTTGTACACCATTGGTTGCTTGTGCCACTGTACTATTTCAAACAGTGCATGACAATACTCAGCAAAGAATGGATTAAAATGAAAAGATACACTTTCATGTTGATTCAAAACTCTCATATGAATGCAAAACTGTATTCAATTAAATTATTTGGAAAAGTTAATAGATTTGCATTTGCATTGTTTCTTGTGCTAAAAGATACACTTTCATGCTGATTCAAAACTCTCATATGAGTGCAAAATTGTAATACATTAAATTCTTTGGAAAAGTGAACAGATTTGCATTTGCATTGTTTATTGTGCTTAGAAATCTTATGAATGATAAGGTACATTAATGTTGATGAATGATTCAAAACAATGATATGGTACATTAATGATGATGAATGATTCAAAACTCTCGTATTAGTGAAAAACTGTAATACATTAAATGCTTTTGGAAAAGTGAACAGATTTGCATTTGCATTGTTTCTTGTGCTTAGAAATCTTATGAATGACATGGTATATTAATGACGATGAATGGTATATGGTCACAAACATGGATGCACTTGTATGCAAATTTTTCCCTTCCAAGTATTTATAGAGTGTTGTCTTCTTTTGCATGTCTTGAATCATCTTTGTAAAGAAGTCAAACTAAGTTTTTTGTCCTCACCCGGCCTATAGTTATAGGACTTAGATTGACTATGTGGGATCCCCTCCTTAGGTTAGTGACCCTAGCCTAGAAGTGCAGAGGCAAGGCTGTTGAGGTGATAGTAGGTGGCTTTCTTGTCCATATCCTCAAGTTTTCCTTTGTGTAAGGTTGGACTTTTCCTTAGGGAGTGTCTAAGAGGTAACACTCCAAAAGTGTTCACACCATGCTTTGAGGGTGCTTCATATGATGTGGGGTGCATGGTGTATGGATGAGCCCTTGGTTATTCCATGATGGACTTGCACATAAGGGGTGGCTTTCTCATTGATTGCTTGACCTCATATGGATGCTTGATTAACTTTCGTCCTTGGAGCATTAGAGACATTGTGATAACATGTTGACTTCTTCATGTAACTGGCACATGAAGGTGGGATCGCTTGCTTGGAGGACGCCTTATATTGGAGGGAAGAATTGTGCATCGTGGAGGAGGGAGTTGAGCTCTAGGTAGCATGGGGTTGCTTGGATCACTTACTAGGATGCTTGTACTTGAATTATGCTAGCTTGGGTTGAGGGAATGAACTTGTAGATGGGTGAACCCAGAAATCGTGCATTGCTTTATAGAGGAGTTRGAGCATTTGAGCACTTGGAGGAGGAGTGTTRGACCTTTGAGAAGTAGCACCCTTKCCTTTGATCATTTCTTATGGATCATCGTCACCTTGGAKCTTGATATGTATCACTTGTAGAAGAKCACTTCACATGTGTGGGCCTACTTGTTTGTTGTAGGTTGYTTGTAAYGGTTTAAGCCCACTTGTGTATTGTTGGTCTCCCTTACCTCTCTTATATACAGAGGAAGGAGAGAGTCATTTCATTCATTATCTTGATCATATTGTGTTTAGAGATGTGGGGAGAAGAGTGCTTTGGTCTCTCTCTCTCTCTGTCTCTCTCTCTCTCTCTCTTGCAAATTATTTCTTGTATCTTCTCTCTCCTAGTCTCGAAGCACAAAGGTTCTTGGAGGATTCTTTGAATGTGCTAGGTCTAGGGTTATACCCTAAGAATATTAAAGAGATATGGATTGTGAAAAACCCTAGGGTAGAAGAAGATTGTACTCATTGAGGATTGGAGAAGAGGAGACATCTTGCCTTGGAGGACTTGCTAGTGTGATGCTTACTTGTTGGAGCTCCTTGGAGTTAGTTGGGTTTTTTCTTGGTTTTCCCTAGATAGGGTTTTGGAGAGTTAAGGGATTGTACTAGCATTGGCATGAGGCTATGGTATGTATGTATATACACACACACAAAGTTTTCCACTACCAAAATTGTCTTATTCAATATTTGAATTTTAGCTATCTTTATCTTCATAATTTGGTAATTCCCGACGCTTGTATATATTATTGATTTGACATATGTTAAAGTTGAAATTGTTAAGTGATTTAACCTTAATCTTGAGAAAGATAGGGAAGATTTACTGTTGTAATTACAGCTGACATAAATGTGATTTTTCTTTGGTTTACGCATGATAAGAATGCCTTAGAGGACTCAAATTTATTGGCACACATTTGATATCTTTTCTCTTGGATTGCCTTGTTGATTGGGGTTGTTAAGTGTTGAAATATTGTTCGTTGTTGTTTTATCATATTTTATAACATCCCTAAGGCTAAAAATTCATAGTGTTAAGATCCAATAAACCTTTTGGAAAAAGGTGAAATTTCTACAATTGAATTAATTGCCTCAATTCACAAAATTTCTATAGGTCTTGACATAGAGAAAGATCAAACCTTCACCAAGAATGGTGTTTTGGGTTTTAGCCTTTAGGAGTTTAGGGTTTTGGAAGTTGTTTCAATAAAATTTTGATTTTTGGGGGGACCAATGGGTCAAAAAAGTACTAAAAGTTTCAAATCCATTTCAAAATTTCAACATCTATTTCATTTTCCATGGGATATGTTTCATGGGCTCGAGATTTGTTTCCTTATTCAAGGGATCTGCGTCCATGACGAATTTTGTGCAGATCTACATATTCTACACACAGGGGTGGTGCATCCACTAAAATAAAGGACATTATTGGAGCATAGTAACCACCTTGGCATGTCACATGTTGAGTAGCGTTGGGCACAAGAGAATATGTTATCCTCATTTTGTGGGATAACTAAAGAGATGATGTCTTGAGGCCCCCAGGTTGCAAACATGGAGTGTCGAGAGACCACATGACTAACAGTGTCCACTTGCACATACAAACACCCGCTATATCACCACACGTTGGATCCATCATCAGAGCATCTGCCACACCAACTAGGTTTTGGAAAGCACTTAGGTCTTGTTCCATGCGGTACAAGTCAGGTATTGTGGCAGGTAATCACCCTAATATTTGAAGAACATCCCATCATCAATGACATCAAGCTCATGTTCATATGTGTTCGAGGATCTTGTAACTAGAGCCATGTGATCAAAAAGTCCAACGTCTTCCAAGCGGTGACAAAATTCCACTCTCAAGTGATGGGGACGACCTCCATATAAGTGGGATAATTACCCAATTATCTCTAAAAGATAATTACCCCTTGCCCAATATGGAAAACATGTTACAACAAGTTACCGGGGCAAGTATGTTTCCTATGTTAGATGGATTTTTCAAGTATAATCAAATCCAATTCAAGGAGGAATGTAGGAGTAAGATTGCATTTGTCACACCTTGGGGCACCTATGAGTACCTTAGGATTCCTTTGGAGTTAATGAATGTTGGGTCTACTTTTTAGAGGTCTATGGATTATACTTTCAAATATTTGATTGGAAAAATTATTGAGATCTGCCAAGACAATTTGATGGTTTTCTCTAAGAATAGAAACAATCATTTGAGAGCATAGGTTTTTACAGTTAATCATAATTGTTTCTTGCACTTTCTGAATTAAAACTGTGTAAGAAATTTTGAAATGTCCAACATTTCGAGTGGATACTCCACCCATCGTCAAGGACAAAAGAAGCTTATGAGTGAGAAAATAGTGCCAAGAAATGACAATAAATAGGATGAGAGAAGAATGATGTTGTTGAAGGGAGGGAGGAAAGTGAGATTGACAATTGAAAGGGGATTTGAATTGGTGAATTAGTCGTTAGGAAAGAAATTTAGTCGTTGTAAAGGTCGGTGTTAAAATAATTAAAAATAGTGTTATATTAATTAAAAATGAGAAAGGGAAAATTGTCGTTACGAAGAAAAGTAATAAAATAATTGAAAAGATGAGAAAAGGAGAGTCAATAATTAAATAGGATGAAAGAAGAAAGATATTGTTGAATAGGGGGAGAAAAGTCAGATTGACAATTGAAACGGACTTTGAATTGGTCAATTAGCCGTTAGGAAAGAAATTTAGCCAATATAAAGAATAGCGTTGAAATAATGTAATAATTAAAATTGAGAAACATAAATTTGTGTTATGAAGGAAAGTAAAATAACAATTAAAAGGATGAGAAAAGGAGAGTCGATAATGATTAAAGGAGGAATAAAAATAAGGGGG
>JZKD02S1425987.1:23600-34842 GCA_000966675.3 Picea glauca | reverse complement strand
TTATCTTTTTCATTAATTGAATTGTTTTGCACAAATTGTTGCATACAGATTTATCTAATTGTGATGGTTTGTAAATCATAAGATTGTTGTTATTTTTATGTCTTGTTTGTCCTGTTGTTTATATTTGAAGAGCACAGCTGCTTCTTGTTTACGAGAAGCTCGTGGATAATCCGGTGCAGGTTTCTTCCCACCGAACAGCTGAATCAACTATTGGGTCGGGGAGGTCTGCGTCAACTGGTATCAAAGCTGGATTTCATCTGTATGTCTCAGGTGAAGCGAGGAGAAAGAAGGTGACAGAGTGCTGAAACTCTGTAAGGATTGTTTGCAGGTAGGCAACAACCCATAGACAGTCAGGAGGACTGTAGAAGAGGCTGGAAACACTCAAGGGTGCAGAGTGACAGTAGCAGGTTTGAAAGGAGGGCAGAGAGGAATAGCAAGATGGGTACTGAAGGCCATTGATATGATGGGAGGAAGAACCCAGAGCTAATGAGAAAAGATGAAATAGATGAAGAGCTTGCCGACATCAGGGCAGAAATGGAAAAGCTTGCATTGTGGATGCAGCAGAACGCCAAGTCAAGATGGGTATATGAATGGCCCATGAGGAAGCCGAAAGAAAAATGGCCAGTCAAGGAGTTGATGGCTAGAAGACAGCGAAGACTGTTGAGAAGATGGTTGAGGCATGCTGAAAACCTCAAGGGACCAGAGAAGATGGTTGAAACATGTTGAAAACCTCAAGGGATAAGAGAATATGGTTCAGATATCTGAGCCAGAGACTGGGATAAATCTCGGTGATGATAAAGATGAATTGGGATCAGCTGAAGATCTCAAGAACTGCCAGGAGGTCAGAGAAGAAATTCTCAATTTCCAGGTGGGCAAAGGGTTGATATCATTGTGGGATCTTACAGGGAATTTCACATTTCCAAGAGGGCAATGGATCGAGATCACTGCGAAATCTCATGGACTGACAGGAGGGCAGCAGAAAGTTTTCAATTTTCCAGGTGGGAAAGGGAACAGAGATGGGACTGTATGAAAGTCTCATGGACTCAGAGGTGAGTTCAATTCAGCCTGAGGTGCTGATGAAGATGGGATCGTTTGATCTCATAGTCTGCCAGGAGGGCAACGAAGAAATCCCATATTACCAGGTGGCCAGGGATTAGCAGATGAGACTGTTTGAGGGTCTCACAAACTCAGAGGTGAGTTTGGATCAGCAGGTGTAGCTGCCAGAACAGGAAGATCGGAGAAATATTCTAATGATTGGGGGAATTGGAATATTCCTACCATTTTACCAAGAGGAGGCAGAAATCTATGTTGTAGATGCAGGACAGCCAGCTGAGATTATCAGAGAAGCATTGGAGCAGATATCTGAAGCTGCCCAAGAAGAAGAGGAAATTGAGCATCCTGACGAAGGAAGCTGAGGAAGTTGCAGCACTGAAGCTGACAACAGAAGAAGAAGAAGAGAAAGAAGATCAAGTGCTCACTCCATGGGAGATGGAGTTGGAGATGTTGGAGGATTGGCTGAACAATCCAGAACCAGCGAGAGAACTGGAAGAAGTTGAGCTGTCAGAGAAGGTGAATGAACAGCAGGTCAGTCAAGAGAAGACTACAGAGATGAACTCTGTAGCAGGGTGGCAAGTTAAGGCCACAGAAGAAGAAGAAGAAGAAGAAGAAGATGAGGATGGCGTGGGGGATCATGATGATCTACCCATTTGCTGGAAAGAAATGCAGCTGAGGAGACTGCAAAAGCAGAACCACCCATTGGAGCAGCTGGATGAAGTGATTGAGAATATTAAGGAGTTGATGATTAGGTCAGCAGAGACTGCCAGCGAGGAGAAGCTGAGCAGAGGAGCAGAAGAAGCAACAGCAGCAGTGCAGCAGCAGCAGCAAAGAGATGGAGCAGATGAACAGCTCCAGAAATTTGTTTGGGATCCAGGAGGATTTCCACAACTGAGAGTAGAAGCTCATGAGCAGGAGCTCATGAATTTTTGCAGCTGAGGAGTATGATGAAGGAGCATCTCTCCATGTTAGCCAGCCAGCCATGTCAGCGCGTGCATTCAAAGCTAAAGAGAGGCGCAGCCCTCGTCTTAAATTTTTAATTTGAATGTAATTTATTGTTTTAGGTTGTTGAGCCATGAGGCCATGCTTTGCACAAGAGTAGATGTAGGTAGGCCTTTAATGTTGAAGGCTGAGATCTAGATACAGATCATGGACTAGATAGCCCATTCAATGTTATTGAATAGGGTAGGTAGGTTGGAGGGAAGTGCTCTAAGAGCCCCCTCATGTAAAATATCTTTCATTGTAATTATATCTCATTGGTAGAGAGTCTGTGAGTAGAGAGCAGAAGAGAAGGAGCTGAGACCTTGTTACAGTCCGTGCTCAGAACACCTTTGTAAAGAGACATTTTGATTAATATAAACCAGAAAACTTTTTCCTACATATTGTCTGTGTTATGTGAATGTCTTTGTGTGTTCTTTATGCTATAGATGTATGCTGTAGGTTTGCATTTGCAGGGAGTTGTTTGATTTTCAGGCTTGAAAGGTTCTTTGTGGTTTCATGCCAAGAGGGCATGACAGAGTACTGAGGTCTCTAAATACCAGTGCATAGATGCACTTCTGAACTCTGCGGATTTAGATAAAGGCGTTCCATGCAGGCACAGAAGTTGAAATCGTCAACTCGAGGAAGATCTGTGAGGTTACTGAACACCTCAGGAAGCAAATATATGGAGGAGTACACAGTTGCAGACAGAATTTCTGAGGATTTATGTAGAGCTGTGCCAGGTGGGCATTGAGCAGGTGCAAGGAGTGCACAGAAGAGGAACTTTGTTGTGAGTTCAGATAGACGACAAAAGCTCTGAGGAGTTCTGTATAACTCTGCCAAGTGGGCATTGAGTCAGTGTGCAGACATGCACAGGAGGAGAACTTTGTGGAGTTCTGTAGATTGAGGAAGAATCCATATGAAGGATCTTCACAGGGTTGTTGAACACCCTGAGCACTCAGCAAGAGGTTGCTTGAGTGAAGCATAGCTAGGAGGGCATCCAAATTCTCCATCTGCATGAGAAAGGAAGAAGGATTTATTTCCTTAAGGTCTGAGGAGAAGGAACGCTCATAAGGAGTAGCACTTTGTGTGCAAAGACTCTGCAGAGGTGCAGAAGTCACAGAATCCCTTTAGGATTCGAAGGATAAGCTCAAGAGGAGTAGTGCTTTCAGCACACGAAGCCATAGCTGTAAGGAGTGTAGAAGAAAAAGGACTCTTTGGGAGAGTTCAGAGTCTCTAAAGCTCAGGAGGTGTAGCATCTTTGAGAATGCAGGCGAGACTCAAGGTGAAGAGTTCGCAGAGGAAGATGAACAAAGGTCGAGGCCTTTGAGTATTTGAAATTCTTCCATGTCCAGAAGAAAAGTGCCAAGGCTTAGCAGGGTTAATAGATGCCATCGGATTAGCCGAGAAGATATGGACCGTTGAAGGTTTTCACGTCCAGGAGGTACTACAGGAAGAGTGCACAGGAGATATGATCTGAACCATCAGATCTCGAGCGAACAACCATCAGCCGTTAGATCTGACAGGAGATGCATGGAGGTTAAACCCTCGTAAGCAGAGTCAAATTCCCGAAGGAGTATCGTATCAATAATTCGATGTTTGGGAGTTCGGGAGTCCGGAGGACGAGAGTCCGGGCCCTTAACATCAGAAATCGTGAAAGGGAAAATTAGGTCTGAGCCATCCGTTTGCGTGAGGATGCGTGTCACGGAATCATTCGTTTCGGAGATCCAGGCACCGGGACTCATAGAGGTGAGCATCTTGACTTCGCATCTGGTGAAGTCCCGAAAGGATCGGAGCCATCCATCCTGAGGAGGACAGGTGTCGCGAGATCACCCATATCGGGGATTCGGACATCGGGAGTCATAGAGGGAAGTCTTTCGACTTTGCAAGTAGCAAAGTCACGAGAGGATTAGGACCGTCCATCTGAGGAGGATAGGTGGTAGAGATCAAGGGATCTCGTGAACTCGGAGGTTCACAAGGTGAGAGCCCAAAGGTTGGGTGCTCCAAGTCAGGAAGTTGCGAAATCACGAGGAGCGAGGACAACCGTTGGATCTAGAGAACGGGAGGACCGTTGGATCAGGAACCCCATCACCTATCGCGCATTCAGTGGTTTGGAGGTTGAAAGGGGTCACTTTCGACATCAGAATTCGTGAAGTGCCGAGAGAGGAGGCTCGTGTGGACTCGTGGCAGAGCCATAAGGTGGGGCCGCGTGATAGATAGGAAGACACGCATCGCCTAGAGAAGGGAGACAACGCTCCGTTGATTTCTCACATCTCGGGGATTCGCGGGATAAGAGAATGAAGGCTCAACGCTTCAACCTGAGAGGTTGTAGAAAGCAAAAAGCGTGAAGGGAGGAGTCAACCTGGTGTTGACTTATCGCATCTCGGGAGATTGCAACAGGAGGGAATGAGAGTTCTACCCACAACTCATGAAGGTGAGAATTGTGAGAGGCGTTGGTATTTAATCCCTAGCCTATGGTTACATGTGGAGGTCGCTGACAAGGAAAGGAGCCATACCCGTATTTCCATCTTGGGTATCGAGAGTTGGAAAAGAAGAGTCGAGGGACTTCGACCCACGAACTCGCAAGATCGTGAGATTTCGGCAAGCGACTTTGGGTTAGGCCTTTGGTCATAGCGCTGTGGTCACATGAAAAGGTGGAGCTCGCGCCTAGTGTTGTTTGCACAGGGGAGCTTCCAAAAGGACCCATGGATCGATAAAAAGGAGATTCTAGTCGAGAATCGAAAGAGCCGATCCGACTCGAAGGAGACAAAGAACGATCCTGTGAGCGGACTTCGGCCCGAGGGTCGGGGAGGTCTGCGTCAACTGGTATCAGAGCGAGATTTCATCTGTATATCTCAAGTGAAGCGAGGAGCAAGAAGGAGACAGAGTTCTCAAACTCTGTAAGGATTGTTTGTAGGTATGCAACAACCCATAGACAGTCAGGAGGACTGTAGAAGAGGCTGGAAACACTCAAGGGTGCAGAGTGACAGAAGCAGGTTTGCCAGGAGGGCAGATAGGAATAGCAAGATGGCTACTGAAGGCCGTAGATACGCTGGGAGGAATAACCCAGAGCTGATTAGCAAAGCTGAAATAGATGAAGAGCTTGTCGACATCGGGGCAGAAATGGAAAAGCTTGCATTGCGGATGCAGCAGAACGCCAAGTCAAGATGGGTATATGAATGGCCCGTGAGGAAGCCGAAAGAAAAATGACCAGTCAAGGAGTTGATGGCTAGAAGACAGCGAAGACTGTTGAAAATATGGTTGAGGCATGCAGAAAACCTCAAGGGACCAGAGAAGATGGTTCAGATATCTGAGCCAGATACTGGGAGAAATCTCAGTGATGATAAAGATGAATTGGGATCAGATAAATATCTCAAGAACTGCCAGGAGGGAAGAGAAGAAATTCCATGTTTTCATGTGGGAAAAGGGTTGACATCACTGTGGGATCTCACAGACGGTCAGGAGGACAATGGATCGAGATCACTGTGGGATCTCATGGACTGACTACCAGGAGGGCAGCAGAAAGTGTTCAGTTTGTTAGGTGTGCAAGGGAACAGAGATGGGACTGTCTGAAAGTCTCATGGACTCGGAGGTGAGTTCAATTCAGCCTGAGGTGTTGATGAAGATGGTATCGGTTGATCTCATAGTCTGTCAGGAGGGCAGCGAAGAAAACCCATATTGCCAGGTGGGCAGGGATGAGCAGATGAGACTATCTGAGGGTCTCACAAACTCAGAGGTGAGTTTGGATCAGCAGGTGCAGCTGACAGAAGAGGAAGATCAGAGAAATATTCTAATGATTGGGGGAATTGGAATATCCCTACCATTCACCCAAGAGGAGGCAAAAATCTGTGTTGCAAATGCAGGATAGCTAACTGAGACTGTCAGAGAAGCATTGGAGCAAATATCTGAAGCTTCCCAAGCAGAAGAGGAAATTGAACATCCTGAGGAGTGTCTCAATGCTTTCAACTAGGAAGCTGAGGAAGCTGCAGCACTGAAGCTGACAGCAGAAGAAGAAGAAGAGCAAGCAGATCAAGTGCTCACTCTATGGGAGATGGAGTTGGAGATGTTGGAGGATTGGCTGAACAATCCATAACCAGCAGGAGAACTGGCAGAAGTTGAGTTGTTAGAGAAGGTGACTGAACAGCAGGTCAGTCAAGAGAAGACTGCAGAGATGAAATCTGTAGCAGGGTGGCAAGTTAAGGCCACAGAAGAAGAAGAAGAGGAGGAAGAATATGAGGATGGCGTGGGAGATCATGATGATCTACCCATTTGCAGGAAAGAAATGTAGCTGAGGAGACTGCAAAAGTAGAGCCATCCATTGGAGCAGCTGGACGAAGTGATTGAGAAGATCAAGGAGCTGATGATCAGGTCAGCAGAGACTTCCAGCGAGGAGAAGTTGAGCAGAGGAGCAGAAGAAGCAGCAGTAGCAGCAGCAGCAAAGAGATGGAGCAGATGAACAACTCCATAAATTTGTTTGGGATTCCGGAGGATTTCCAAAGCTGAGAGTGGAAGCTCATGAGTAGGAGCTCATGAATTTTTGCAGCTGAGGAGTATGATAGAGGAGAATCTCTCCACGTCAGCCAGCCAGCCAGCTAGCCACGTCAATGCGTGCATTCAAAGCTAAAGAGAGGCGCAACCCTCGTCTTCAATTTTGAATTTGAATGTAATTTAATGTTTTAGGCTGTTGATCCGTGAGGCCGTGCTTTGCACAGGCGTAGAAGTAGGTAGGCCTTTAATGTTGAAGGATGAGATCTAGATCCAGGTCATGGACTAGACAGTCTGTTCAATGCTATTGAATAGGGTAGGTAGGTTGGAGGGAAGTTCTCTAAGAGCCCCCTCATGTAAAATATCTTTCATTGTAATTATATCTCATTGGTAGAGAGTCTGCGAGTAGAGAGCAGAAGAGAAGGAGCCGAGACCTTATTACAGTCTGCGCTTAGAACACCTTTGTAAAGAGACATTTTGATTAATATAAACCAGAGCATTTTTTCCTGCATATTGTCTCTGTTATGTGAATGTCTTTGTGTGTTCTTTATGCTATAGATGTATGTTGTAGGTTTGCATTTGCAAGGAGTTGTTTTATTTTCATGCTTGAAAGGTTCTTTGTGGTTTCATGCTAGGAGGGCATGACAGAGTACTGCGGTCTCTGAATACCAGTGCATAGATGCACTTCTGAACTCTGCGGATTCAGACAAAGGCGTGCCAGGCGGGCATAGAAGATGAAATCATCAACTCAAGGAAGACCTGTGGGGTTGTTGAACACCTCAGGAGGCAAAACCGTGGAGGAGAACACAGTTGCAGACAGAATCTTTGAGGAGTTATGTAGAGCTCTTCCAGATGGGCATTGAGCAAGTTCAAGTAGTGCATAGAAGAGGAACTCTGCTGTGAGTTCAGATAGAAGACAGAAGCTCTGAGGATTTTTGTATAACTCTGCTAGGAGGGCATTGAGTTAGTGTGCAAATAGGCACAAGAGGAGAACTCTATGGAATTTTGTAGATTGAGGAAGAATCCATCTGAAGGATCTTCACAGGGTTGTTGAACACCCTGAGCACTCAGCAAGAGGTTGCTTGAGTGAAGGATAGCCAGGAGGGCATCCAAATTCTCCATCTGCATGAGAAAGGAAGAAAGATTTATTTCTGTAAGGTCTGAGGAGAAGGAAAGCTCAGAAGGAGTAGCACTTTATGTGCAAAGACTCTGCAGAGGCACAGAAGTCGTAGAATCCCTTGAGGATTCGAAGGATAAGCTCAGGAGGAGTAGTTCTTTCAGCGCACGAAGCCATAGTTGCAAGGAGTGCAGAAGCAAAAGGACTCTTTGGGAGAGTTCAGAGTCTCTAAAGCTCAGGAGGAGTAGCGTCTTTGAGAACGCAGGCGAGACTCAAGGTGAAGAGTTCGCAGAGGAAGATGAACAAAGGTCGAGGCCTTTGAGTATTTGAAATTCTTCCAAGTCCAGAAGAAAAGCACCAAGGCTCAGCAGGGGTAATAGCTACCATCAGATTAGCCGAGAAGATCTAGACCGTTGAAGGTTTTCACGTCCAGAAGGCAGTACAAGAAGAGCGCACAGGAGAGATGATCTGAACCGTCAGATCTCGAGCGAACAACCGTAAGCCATTAGATCTAATAGGAGATGCATGGGGGTTAAACCCTCGTAAGCAGAGTCAAAGTCCCGAAGGAGTATCGTATCGGGAATTCAACGTTCGGGAGTTCGGGAGTCCAGAGGATGAGAGTTCAAGCCCTCGACATCAGAAATCGCAAAAGGGCGAATTATATCTGAGCCGTCTATCTGCATGAGGATGCGTGTCGCGGAATCATTCATTTTAGAGATTCAAGCACCAGGACTCATAGAGGTGAGCATCTTGACTTCGCATCTGGTGAAGTCCCAAAAGGATCAGAGCCATCCATCCTTAGGAGGACAGGTGTCGCGAGATCACCCATATCAGGCATTCGAACATCGGGAGTCATAGAGGGAAGTCTTTTGACTTCGCGAGTAGCGAAGTTGTGAGAGGATCAAGACCATCCATCTGAGGAGGACAGGTGGCAGAGATCAAGGGATCTCGCGAACTCATAGATTCGCAAGGTGAGAGCCCAAAGTTTGGGTGCTCCAGGTCACGAAGTTGCGAAATCGCGAGGAGCAAGGACAGTCGCTAGATCCAGATAATGGGAGGACCATTGGATCAGGAACCCCATCGCCTTTCACGCATTCGGGGGTTCAGAGGTTGAGAGGGGTCACTTTCGACATCAGAAGTCGTGAAGTGCCAAGAGCGGAGGCTCATGTGGACACGTGACAGATCCATAAGGTGGGGCCGCATGATAGATAGGCAGACACGTGTCGCCTAGAGAAGGGATTCAACGCTCCGTTGATTTCTCGCATCTCAGGGATTCGCAGGATAAGAGCGTGAAGGCTCGACGCTTCAACCTGCGAGGTTGCAAAAAGCGAAAAGCGTCAAGGGAGGAGTCAACCCAATGTTGACTTATCGCGTCTCGGGAGATTGCAATAGGAGGGAATGAGAGTTCGACCCACAACTCACGAAGGTGCGAATTGTGAGAAGTGCTAGTATTTAAGCCCTAGCCTATGGTTACGTGTGGAGGGTGCTGACAAGGAAAGGAGCCATACACGTATCGCCATCTCGGGTATCGGGAGTTGGAAAAGAAGAGTCGAGGATCTTTGACCCACGAACTCACGAGATCGCGAGATTTCAGCAAGAGACTTTGGGTTAGGCCCTTGGTCATAGTGTTGTGTTCGCACGAAAAGGCGGAGCTCGTGCCTAGTGTTTTTTTCACAGGGGAGCTTCCGAAAGGACCTGTGGATCAATAAAAAGGAGATTCCAGTCGAGAATCGAAATAGTCGATCTGGCTCGAAGGAGACAAAGAACATTCCTATGAGAGGACTTCGGCCCGAGGGTCGGGGAGGTCTGCGTCACATCATCAGAGCATCTGCCACACTGGCTAGGTTTTGGAAATCACTTGGATCTTGTTCCATGCGGTACAAGTCAGGTATTGTGGCAGGTAATTACCCTAATATTTGAGGAGCATCCCATCATCAATGACATCAAGCTCATGTTCATATGTGTTCGGGGATCTCGTGACTGGAGCCATGTGATCAAAAGGTCCAACGTCTTCCAAGCGGTGACAAAATTCCACTCTCAAGTGATGGGGACGACCTCCATATAAGTGGGATAATTACCCAATTATCTCTAAAACATAATTACCCCTTGCCCAATATGGAAAACATGTTACAACAAGTTATCGGGGCAAGTATGTTTCGTATGTTAGATGGATTTTTCGAGTATAATCAAATCCAATTCAAGGAGGAATATAGGAGTAAGATTGCATTTGTCACACCTTGGGGCACCTATGAGTACCTTAGGATTCCTTTGGAGTTAATGAATGTTGGGTCTACTTTTTAGAGGTCTGTGGATTATACTTTCAAAGATTTGATTGGAAAAATTATTGAGATCTGCCAAGACAATTTGATGGTTTTCTCTAAGAATAGAAACAATCATTTGAGAGCACAGATTTTTATAGTTAATCATAATTATTGCTTGCACTTTTTGGATTAAAACTGTGTAGGAAATTTTGAAATGCCAACATTTCGAGTGGATACTCCACCCATCGTCAAGGACAAAAGAAGCTTATGAGTGAGAAAATAGTGCCAAGAAATGACAATAAATAGGATGTGAGAAGAATGATGTTGTTGAAGGGAGGGAGGAAAGTGATTTTGACAATTGAAAGGGGATTTGAATTGGTGAATTAGTCGTTAGGAAAGAAATTTAGTCGTTGTAAAGGTCGGTGTTAAAATAATTAAAAATAGTGTTATATTAATTAAAAATGAAAAAGGGAAAATTGTTGTTACGAAGAAAAGTAATAAAATAATTGAAAAGATGAGAAAAGGAGTGTCAATAATTAAATAGGATGAAAGAAGAAAGATATGTTGAATAGGGGGAGAAAAGTTAGATTGACAATTGAAACGGACTTTGAATTGGTCAATTAGCTGTTAGGAAAGAAATTTAGCCAATATAAAGAATAGCATTGAAAAAATATAATAATTAAAATTGAGAAACATAAATTTGTGTTATGAAGGAAAGTAAAATAACAATTAAAAGGATGAGAAAAGGAGAGTCGATAATGATTAAAGGAGGAATGAAAATAAGGGGGGAGGGTAAAATTGATAAAATTAAGAAAAATGGGGGGAATTAGGAGGAAGGGGATAAAACCAAGATTTGTAATATAATAATTAAAAGGATGAGAAAAGGAGAGTCGATAATGATTAAAGGATAAAAGATAATAATGGTTAAGCGAAAAAAAATTAGAAAAAATATTATTTTGTCCGTGACAATGGTGTTAGAAAAACAAGACCGCGGAGCAATAACATAAAACAAATGCGGAAATAAAACACAAAAGATACACAATACAAGAGAGACACAGATTTACGTGGTTCACCCAGTGTGGGCTACGTCCACCAGAGAAATTGACAGGTCCTTTCTTTATTATTATCCAACAAAATGAAGGGATACAACCTACAGCAAAACCCACTGTAACTTCCTCTTCTTTCTCTCACAGTCTCCTCTCTCAGAATACAATACTTGCTAACCTACATAGCCGCAATACATTTCCCTCATAAAAGAGGGTTTCCTTCTAGGGAAAAAAAAACCCTAACATAATCTCTATCGTTAGATCTGCGACCTTATAATGAACGGTCCAGATTTACAATGAAA
>JZKD02S1425976.1:0-11109 GCA_000966675.3 Picea glauca | reverse complement strand
ATGGAATATATCTCTTTGTCATAAGCGGGGTACTTCTGAACTATATCTGATACTATCTCACTAGGATAGGACACTACATGATCGTGATGGGTGAGAACTTCACCCATATAATAATTGGAAGCATTTATCTCAATATCATAAGGTTGTTGAAGATCGGATAATGAGATCACCTAGGCTAAGAAAAAGTGATGCTTCAGATCATCGAATGTTTTTTATTGCAACTATCCCTACATGAACTTTTATTTACCACCATACTTGGTCACTTGGTTGTGTTAATGTTTATGCCATTATTATAGTTCTTTTCATTTCAATATATAAGAGCAACATAAGAACAAGATCACTGAGAAATACACATTCACAAGAGACACAACATTTATCCTGGGAAACCCTCTAGGGGAAGAAAACCCAGGAAAAAATTCCTTATCATAAATTGCCAATACAATGTTCAAGAGATAACTCAAACCAATACAGATAGTCCTCTCCAAAATATGCACCACTCTTCTCATTCTCTCCAACTGGTAAGTTGCAGCTTGCCTCTTAAGAATGAGAAAGTGTGTTGTGTGATAAAGTGAGGCGCTAGCCTCTCTATATATACAAAACTAGCACGTGTGAAGGGTCTTCACTAGCATGGCCGACCTCTCACCCTGGGTGGGTAAACCCACCTTTAATTTATTTCTGGGTCTCAATAATAACTGTTGGGGACAACTTCTTATTCTGCCTATTACAATTATACATTGACCGATCCGCAGAAGGGGATTTGGTCCTAATACAATTACCGACATGATTAATCCACAATGGGGATTAATCCTATGAATTAAATAACAATAATAATAAGAATATTCTTTGCAGTTACATTATTTCAACACTCCCCCTTAACAAGAAGGGTATTCTTCAACAGCATTAGGCGAGAGATTTCTGCATCATCAATGGCATCAAGAGGACAGTAACTTCAATATCATCTTGGAACATTGACTGGCATATCTATGAGTCATCAGAAGTTTTCTTCATCGGAAGCATCATCATTCTCGAAAGAATTCCATCATCATCTGCATCAATATGTATCAGTAAAAAATGATACCTCATCATAGCACTAGGCTGGCACATCACAGTACTACACTGGCTCAATGTCACAAATGTTAAGGTGGTAGCTCAGTGTCAGTCACATATTCCTTTACGTCTAACAACTAGGTCAAAAGAAAGGTATACATCATCTTGCTTTATGTCTAACAACTGGGTGAAAAGCAAGGAATCATCTTGATTTACGTCTAACAACTAGGTCAGAAGCAAGGAACACATCATCATCTTGCTTTACATCTAACAACGAGGTCAAAAGCAAGGAATCATCTTGCCTTACATCTAACAACTAGGTCATAAGCAAGGAACACATCATCATCTTGCTTTACTTCTAACAATGAGGTTAAAAGTAAGGAATCATCTTGCTTTATGTCTAACAACTAGGTCAGAAGCAAGGAATACATCATCTTGCTTTACATCTAACAACTGGGTTAGAAGCAAGGAATCATCTTGATTTATGTCTAACAACTAGGTCAGAAGCAAGGAATACTCATAACGTCTTGCTTTACATATAACAACGAGGTCAGAAGCAATGAATCATCTTTCTTTACATCTAACAGCGAGGTCAGAAGCAAGGAACACACACAACGTCTTGCTTTACGTCTAACAGTGAGGTCAGAAGCAATGACTCATCTTGCTTTACATCTAACAGCGAGGTCAGAAGCAAGGAACACACACAACATCTTGTTTTACGTCTAACAGCAAGGTCAAAAGCAAGGAATACACACAACATCTTTCTTTACGTCTAACAACGAGGTCAGAAGTAATGACTCATCTTCCTTTACATCTAACAACTAGGTCAGAAGCAAGGAATATATATATACTCCCCCTTTCAGGGAGGGTCCTTTCGGACTATACCAAGATTATCTCGAAAGTGTTCAAACTTTACATGAGATAGAGGTTTGGTAAACACATCAACAACTTGTTCGTCCGTTCTAATGTACTAGAGCTTCAAGGCTCCTCTCTATACCATGTCACGGATGAAATGATAGCAGATCTCTATGTGCTTTGACCTGTCATGAAATACAGGATTCTATGTCATCTTTATGCAGCTCTAGTTGTCACATAGAATCATGGTTTCTCTCATCTCCAAGTCAAATAGGCTAGTCAACAACTTTCAAAGCCATATAGCTTTGCAACTAGAAGAACATGCGGCAATGTACACTGCTTCCACTGTGCTGAGAGAAATACTGGATTTCTTCCTACTCTTCCATGAGATCATGGTTGATCCCAAACTGAAACAACATCCGAAAGTGCTTTTTTTTGTCAGCAATGCTTCCTTCCCAATCTGCATTAGTATATCCACTCAATGTGAAGTCATGATCTCCATCATAGTTGAGACCATAATCCATTATACCTTTAAGGTACCTCATCACATGTTTTGTAGCCACTAGGTGAACACGTCTGGGCTCTACCAGAAACTAACTCAAGGTGTTCACTTCAAAATAGATGTTTGGTCTGGTGTTCATCAGGTACATCAATGATCCAATAATCTGTCTGTACAGTGTGGCATCTATCAAGTCTGACAAAGTATCGACCAACAGCTTTAGCTTCGTTTCCATGGGTGTATTCACAGACTTACATTCTAGCATGTCGAATCTCTTTAAGATTTCGACTGTGTACTTCCCTTGGTTAAGTAAGATCCTTTCTGGACTCTGCCATACCTCAANAAGAATAAGAATATTCTTTGCAGTTACATTATTTCAACACTCCCCCTTAACAAGAAGGGTATTCTTCAACAGCATTAGGCGAGAGAGTTCTGCATCATCAGTGGCATCAAGAGGACAGTAACGTCAATATCATCTTGGAACATTGACTGGCATATCTATGAGTCATCGAAATTTTTCTTCATCGGAAGCATCATCATTCTCGAAAGAATTCCATCATCATCTGCATCAATATGTATCAGTAAAAAATGATACCTCATCACAACACTAGGCTGTCACATCACAGTACTACACTGGCTCAATGTCACAAATGTTAAGATGGTAGCTCAGTGTCAGTCACATATTGCTTTACGTCTAACAACTAGGTCAAAAGAAAGGTATACATCATCTTGCTTTATGTCTAACAACTGGGTCAAAAGCAAGTAATCATCTTGCTTTACGTCTAACAACTAGGTCAGAAGCAAGGAACACATCATCATCTTGCTTTACGTCTAACAACGAGGTCAGAAGCAAGGAATCATCTTGCCTTACATCTAACAACTAGGTTAGAAGCAAGGAACACATCATCATCTTTCTTTACTTCTAACAATGAGGTCAGAAGCAAGGAATCATCTTGCTTTACGTCTAACAACTAGGTCGGAAGAAAGGAATACATCATCTTGCTTTACATCTAACAACTGGATCAAAAGCAAGGAATCATCTTTCTTTATGTCTAACAACTAGGTCAGAAGCAAGGAATACTCATAACGTCTTGCTTTACGTCTAATAGCGAGGTCAGAAGCAATGAATCATCTTGCTTTACGTATAACAACGAGGTCAGAAGCAAGGAACACACACAACGTCTTGCTTTATGTCTAACAGCGAGGTCAGAAGAAATGACTCATCTTGCTTTACATCTAACAGCGAGGTCAGAAGCAAGGAACACACACAACATCTTGGTTTACGTCTAACAGCGAGGTCAGAAGCAAGGAATACACACAACATCTTGCTTTACATCTAACAGCGAGGTCAGAAGCAATGACTCATCTTCCTTTACATCTAACAACTAGGTCAGAAGCAAGGAATATATATATACTCCCCCTTTTAGGGAGGGTCCTTTCGGACTATACCAATCTTATCTTGAAAGTGTTCAAACTTTACATGAGATAGAGGTTTGGTAAACACATCAACAACTTGTTCATCCATTCTAATGTACTGGAGCTTCAAGGCTCCTCTCTATACCATGTCATGGATGAAATGATAGCGGATCTCTATGTGCTTTGACCTGTCATGGAATACATGATTCTATGTCATCTTTATGCAGCTCTAGTTGTCACATAGAATCATGGTTTCTCTCATCTCCAAGTCAAATAGGCTAGTCAACAACTTTCGAAGCCATATATCTTTGCAACTAGAAGAACATGCGGCAATGTACACTGCTTCCACTGTGTTGAGAGAAATACTGGATTTCTTCCTACTCTACCATGAGATCATGGTTGATCCCAAACTGAAACAACATTCGGAAGTGGTTTTTTTTGTCAGCAATGCTTCCTTCCCAATCTGCATCAGTATATCCACTCAATGTGAAGTCATGATCTCCATCATAGTTGAGACCATAATCCATTATACCTTTAAGGTACCTCATCACATGTTTTGTAGCCACTAGGTGAACACGTCTGGGCTCTACCAGAAACTAACTCAAGGTGTTCACTTCAAAACAGATGTCTGGTCTGGTGTTCATCAGGTACATCAACGATCCAATAATCTGTCTGTACAGTGTGGCATCTATCAAGTCTGACAAAGTATCGACCAACAACTTTAGCTTTGTTTCCATGGGTGTATTCACAGACTTACATTCTAGCATGTCGAATCTCTTTAAGATTTCGACTGTGTACTTCCCTTGGTTAAGTAAGATCCTTTCTGGACTCTGCCATACCTCAAGACCTAAGAAGTAATGCATTAGACCAAGGTCTTTCATTTCAATTTCTGTGGCAAGTCTCTTTTTACATTCAACGATGAGCTTTTCTTCTCCAGTTAAGAATAAGTCATCCACATATAGTAGTAATATTACTGGTTCATTATCCATACTTTTGAAGTAGAGATTTAAGTCTTCTTTACTCTTGGTAAAGCCTAAGATCATCAAGAAACTGTCTATATGTCCATACNATAAGGCTTTCTTCAATCTGCAGACATGAGACTTCCTGTCTTCAACCTCAAATCCTTGGGGTTGCTCTATATACACTTCCTCTTCGATAACACCATTCAAGAAAGTTGTCTTCACATCCATATGGTGCAGCTTCCAATTCATCTTATCTGCAAGAGCTATGATGGTTCTGATTGAAGTGTATCTGCCCATAGGAGTGAATGTCTCTTCATAGTCAATGCCTTCCTTATGGGAAAAGCCATGAGCAAAAAATCTTGCTTTATATTTCTCAATACTTCCATCAGCAACATGTTTTATTTTGAAGAGCCATTTTGATGATACCACATCCTTACTTTTTGGTTTGGGAACTATTTTCCATACATCATTCTTTATTATGGATTGGTATTCCTCTGTCATGGCATCTACCCATTTGTTCTTTTGAATGGCTTCTTCAAAGCATGTAGGCTCTTCATCTAGTAGATTACACATCAAAGCCGTGTAACTGGAGAATGGCTTTGGTCTTTTCACCTATCTCATGGTTCCTTGTAGAACACCGTACTTATTTCCATCTTGAATAATCTCTATTGCCCAAGTGGGATTTATTTTATGGGAGAAGGTCATTTGAGGAGGTTCTTGAGCTTCTGTTATATCATGATCTTTAGGAGTCTCCTCATCAGGGGAAGTTACAACTTCCCTTATAGGTTCTGCAGTTCTAGGAACTTCCCTCACGGATTCTGCAATCCTGGGATTTACAGGTTCCTCTTCATATACTTCTTCAAGCTGGCATCTTCTTGATTTATTAAGTGTTGCTTCTTCATCAAAGGTCACGTCCCTGCTGATATCAATGTGGCGGTGACCAGGTATGTAGATTCTGAAGGCCTTGGAGACCTCATAGTATGCCACAAATATTCCCTTCTTTCCGGAGGGTTCCTTCTTTTTTCTTTTCTCTTTCGGTATATGAATAAACACTGGACAACCAAATATTTTGAGATGGCTTAGCTCTGGCTTCTTTCCAGTAAACATCTCTTCTGCTATATTGAGCCCAAGTGTGCTATGGGATAATCAGTTCTACATGTAAACAACTGTCATTGTTGCTTCTACCCATAATCACATAGGAAGATCTTGATCATGGATCATAGTCTTCACAGCTTCCAGTATGGTTCTGTTCTTCCGTTCAGCTACACCGTTTTGTTGGGGATCTTGATCCCAACATCTTTGCAGATNATAGTTGAGACCATAATCCATTATACCTTTAAGGTACCTCATCACATGTTTTGTAGCCACTAGGTGAACACGTCTGGGCTCTACCAGAAACTAACTCAAGGTGTTCACTTCAAAACAGATGTCTGGTCTGGTGTTCATCAGGTACATCAACGATCCAATAATCTGTCTGTACAGTGTGGCATCTATCAAGTCTGACAAAGTATCGACCAACAACTTTAGCTTTGTTTCCATGGGTGTATTCACAGACTTACATTCTAGCATGTCGAATCTCTTTAAGATTTCGACTGTGTACTTCCCTTGGTTAAGTAAGATCCTTTCTGGACTCTGCCATACCTCAAGACCTAAGAAGTAATGCATTAGACCAAGGTCTTTCATTTCAATTTCTGTGGCAAGTCTCTTTTTACATTCAACGATGAGCTTTTCTTCTCCAGTTAAGAATAAGTCATCCACATATAGTAGTAATATTACTGGTTCATTATCCATACTTTTGAAGTAGAGATTTAAGTCTTCTTTACTCTTGGTAAAGCCTAAGATCATCAAGAAACTGTCTATATGTCCATACGAATATCTAGGGGCTTGCTTCAATCTGTATAAGGCTTTATTCAATCTATAGACATGAGACTTCCTGTCTTCAACCTCAAATCCTTAGGGTTTCTCTATATACACTTCCTCTTCGATAACACCATTCAAGAAAGTTGTCTTCACGTCCATATTGTGCAGCTTCCAATTCATCTTATCTGCAAGAGTTATGATGGTTCCGATCGAAGTGTATCTGACCACAAGAGCGAATGTCTCTTCATAGTCAATGCCTTCCTTATGGGAAAAGCCATGAGCGAAAAATCTTTCTTTATATTTCTCAATACTTCCATCAGCAACATGTTTTATTTTGAAGAGCCATTTTGATGATACCACATCCTTACTTTTTGGTCTGGGAACTTTATATTTCTCAATACTTCCATCAGCAACATGTTTTATTTTGAAGAGCCATTTTGATGATACCACATCCTTACTTTTTGGTCTGGGAACTATTTTCCATACATCATTCTTTATTATGGATTGGTATTCCTCTGTCATGGCATCTGCCTATTCATTCTTTTGAATGGCTTCTTCAAAGTATGTAGGCTCTTCATCTAGTAGATTACACATCAAAGTCGTTTAACTGGAGAATGGCTTTGGTCTTTTCACCTATCTCGTGGTTCCTTGTAGAACACCATACTTCTTTCCATCTTGAATAATCTCTTTTGCCCAAGTGGGATTTATTTTATGGGAGAAGGTCATTTGAGGAGGTTCTTGAGCTTCTATTATATCATGATCTTCAGGAGTCTCCTCATCAGGGGAAGTTACGACTTCCCTTATAGGTTCTGCAGTTTTAGGAACTTCCCTCATGGATTCTGCAATCCTGGGATTTACAGGTTCCTCTTCATATACTTCTTCAAGCTGGCATCTTCTTGATTTATTAAGTGTTGCTTCTTCATCAAAGGTCATGTTCCTGTTGATATCAATGTGGCGGTGACCAGGTATGTAGATTCTGAAGGCCTTGGAGACCTCACAGTATCCCACAAATATTCCCTTCTTTCCGGAGGGTTTCTTCTTTTTTCTTTTCTCTTTCGGTATATGAATAAACACTGGACAACCAAATATTTTGAGATGGCTTAGCTCTGGCTTCTTTCCAGTGAACATCTCTTCTGCTGTCTTGAGCCCAAGTGTGCTATGGGATAATCAGTTATGCACGTAAACAACTGTCATTGTTGCTTCTACCCATAAGCACATAGGAAGATCTTGATCATGGATCATAGTCTTCACATCTTCCAGTATGGTTTTGTTCTTCCGTTCAGCTACACCGTTTTGTTGGGGATCTTGATCCCAACATCTTTGCAGATATTCATGAACTCTTTTGAGGTATATTCTCCTCCATTATCTGACCTGAGTATCTTAGTCTTCCTTACAGAAAGGTTTTCTATCAAGGATTTGAATTCCTTGATATTGATGAACACTTCAAATATATCTAGGTATTTTACGAGAATAATCATTAATGAATGATACATAGTATACATACCCATTAATGGAGGATGATGGAATTGGGCCACTCACGTCTGAATGAATGAGTTCCAGTACTCCTTCTTCTTTGTTTCCCCTCTTTGGAAAAGGGTTCTTGATATTCTTCCCTTGCACACATCCATTCCATATGCCTTCTTGATCAACCTTGAGTTCTGGTAAACTTGTGACATCTTTGCATATGTATGGTAGCACCTTGTAGTTGATGTGAGCTAATCTTCTAGAGTTCATGTGGATTCTTCAATAGTGTGGGTCATGGAAGCTTCTGAGTGACCCACCTTCTTATTTTCCACTGATGATTTCTTCATTTATGATATCTCCTTTAGCACGTTGCCTTCTGCAACCTTCGCTATAGCTTCCTCATGTGACCTGAAGCAAGGTCAACAAAACAACAAGCAAGAATAATATCCTTTTGATAATATAAAGCAATAGCACGAACAATCATCATAGTATCTCCTTTAGAGCTATCACTTATAATTTATCTGAAGCAAAGATTAAAGGTAAGGAATACAATACGAAATGAGGTCAACACTCTCATAGTGTTGTGACCGAGCATTCTTCCATGGCAATCTGAAACTAACACACAAGGTTTCTCCTAGAGGAGATGTTAGTTGTATCAGGCAAAGAATATACCTCTATATTCTCACATGATATCAAGTATAATACTTTACAACGATTTCTATNTTTTATTTTGAAGAGCCATTTTGATGATACCACATCCTTACTTTTTGGTCTGGGAACTATTTTCCATACATCATTCTTTATTATGGATTGGTATTCCTCTATCATGGCATCTGCCTATTCATTCTTTTGAATGGCTTCTTCAAAGCATGTAGGTTCTTCATCTAGTAGATTACACATCAAAGCCATGTAACTAGAGAATGGCTTTGGTCTTTTCACCTATGTCGTGATTCCTTGTAGAACACCATACTTCTTTCCATCTTGAATAATCTCTCTTGCCCAAGCGGGATTTATTTTATGGGAGAAGGTCATTTGAGGAGGTTCTTGAGCTTCTATTATATCATGATCTTCAAGAGTCTCCTCATCAGGGGAAGTTACGACTTCCCTTATAGGTTCTGCAGTTTTAGGAACTTCCCTCATGGATTCTGCAATCCTGGGATTTACAGGTTCCTCTTCATATACTTCTTCAAGCTGGCATCTTCTTGATTTATTAAGTGTTGCTTCTTCATCAAAGGTCATGTCCCTGCTGATATCAATGTGGCGGTGACCAGGTATGTATATTCTGAAGGCCTTGGAGACCTCACAGTATCCCACAAATATTCCCTTCTTTACGGAGGGTTTCTTCTTTTTTCTTTTCTCTTTCGGTATATGAATAAACACTGGACAACCAAATATTTTGAGATGGCTTAGCTCTGGCTTCTTTCCAGTGAACATCTCTTCTGTTGTCTTGAGCCCAAGTGTGTTATGGGATAATCAGTTCTGCACGTAAACAACTGTCATTGTTGCTTCTACCCATAAGCACATAGGAAGATCTTGATCATGGATCATAGTCTTCACATCTTCCAGTATGGTTCTGTTCTTCCGTTCAACTACACCGTTTTGTTGGGGATCTTGATCCCAACATCTTTGCAGATATTCACGAACTCTTTTGAGGTATATTCTCCTCCATTATCTGACCTGAGTATCTTAATCTTCCTTACAGAAAGGTTTTCTATCAAGGATTTGAATTCCTTGATCTTGATGAACACTTCAAATATATCTAGGTCTTTTACGAGAATAATCATTAATGAATGATACATAGTATACATACCCATTAATGGAGGATGATGGAATTGGGCCACTCACGTCTGAATGAATGAGTTCTAGTACTCCTTCTTCTTTGTTGCCCCTCTTTGGAAAAGGGTTCTTGATATTCTTCCCTTGCGCACATCCATTCCATATACCTTCTTGATCAACCTTGAGTTCTGGTAAACTTGTGACAGCTTTGCATATGTATGGTAGCACCTTGTAGTTGATGTGAGCTAATCTTCTAGAGTTCACGTGGATTCTTCAATAGTGTGGGTCATGGAAGCTTCTGAGTGACCCACCTTCTTCTTTTCCACTGATGATTTCTTCATTTATGATATCTCCTTTAGCACGTTGCCTTCTGCAACCTTCGCTATAGCTTCCTCATGTGACCTGAAGCAAGGTCAACAAAACAACAAGCAAGAATAATATCCTTTTGATAATATAAAGCAATAGCACGAACAATCATCATAGTATCTCCTTTAGAGCTATCACTTATAATTTATCTGAAGCAAAGATTAAAGGTAAGGAATACAATATGAAATGAGGTCAACACTCTCATAGTGTTGTGACCGAGCATTCTTCCATGGTGATCTGAAACTAACACACAAGGTTTCTCCTAGAGGAGATGTTAGTTGTATCAGGCAAAGAATATACCTCTATATTCTCACATGATATCAAGTATAATACTTTACAACGATTTCTATCTCAACTAAATTCATCAACTTGTCATGTGTACCTTTGAATCTTGATTAATCAAAACTGGAGCCTTATCCTCAAGAGTGAGTGCTTGCTTTTCTTCTAGGTATCCTTCACTCAAGTGATGAGTTCTTTCTTCAACCTCTCTGTTGTACTAAGACAACACACTATCTTGACAGAAGGTTAGGTTAGAGAATAATCTCTATGATCAACTTTTAATTCTTCTAATAATTTGATCATAGCTTCAAAATGCAACACTGATCAAGATAATGTCATGACAAATATATGTATATCAGAATAATCACACCTAGGTTGCATCATTCCTCTGAATGTGTTGGATCTTGAGATCCTTCTAGATCTATTGCAAGAGATACCTTCTCCTGCAAATACTCTTTAGGGTTTAACCATTAAACATATGTAGGTACATACCTTGGATAGCATTTGCAGGTAGTGGCTCCATTTGGTAGCAACAGTAATCATTACCAAAAACTTCAAGGGTGATTGCAACTGGTTCTACGGCTG
>JZKD02S1425965.1:0-11109 GCA_000966675.3 Picea glauca | reverse complement strand
ATATCTGATAGTGCCTTATTATGATAGGTCGTGGGGTGGTCCTGTTGACTGAGAAATGTACACACAATTGTAACATCCTCGACCATCCATGCCGGGCCAAGCTACACCAGAGAACTATTTTTGTTCTCTCTATAGAACATATTGTAACATACCCAACATCTAATTGAGTTATGCCACATGAATTTTTCGAGCTGAATGGAATTAAATTATATGATGACAGATATCTTGCGAAAGCATTTATGTATAAAATGTAAACAGAAAAATACTTTACGTAAATGTACGAATTCATACTGAAATACCAGTAAACATAGACATGCAACATATACGGGAAATATCCATAAACATATAGACATTTATAATCATGCATAGGAGAAACCCATAAAAATAAGCACATAAATAACAATGCAACATGTAAATTTATCACACAATTGACACTTATCTTTGTAAGAATATCACCAACTATGTGCAAACCTTCCATGAACCTCCCAATGTTAGACCACATTCTTCATCACTCTCAACACTGAGTCACCCTCGAGCTAGGACTAAACTCCACCTGGGTAAAGGGATTCCTAACGAGGCTAAAGGCTCATAGACAACAGGAAAGACTTTGTCTTAGGTGCTAACTAAAACTAAAAACCTACAGTCCCTCATTCCTCACATTCCTGTCCCACCCATGAAGTGTTCCCCTTCTATTCTCAATAGTCTTTCAGCTGTCCCAATTCTTTTCTGGGCTTCAGCAACAGGCTGAACATGATGTCTTAGAGCACTGTAGTTGCAGTTTAGCACCTTCAAGAAATCAATTCGCAACAATTCTCTCACCCAGATAATTTCTCATGGGCTTGGCAACCTGCCAATATCCCATGATCTTGACAACTTTCTTCTTTAGTCCAACTTCCAAGCTATATAGGTACACCGACACAAAATGGCTATGGATACAGGTTCAGGTACAGTGAAATGTATGTATCCAGGATAACTTAATGGCTGTGTGAATACTGATGGGTGATTGAGTAGATGACTGAATGATTCCTTGAATGATGGTCAGAATCATGGAAGGGAGTGTGAAAATGAACTAAGTCCCAACAATATGTATGCATGTCCCCAACTTGACACTTGTCATGTTGGGAGCTACTTTGGCACACTTGTCCCCAACTTTAGAACTTATGATAAAATAATTATCCATACTTTATGCTTTAATAAATATTAATATAATATTCCTTTTTGGATGAATCTCCCTAGCTTAGCCCTTTCCCTAAACTTTTATGCCCCTCCTTTTCCCTAACCAGTGGATTTTAGTCCCCCTTACTCTTTTATCATGTGGTCATTCTATGCGCAACGATGTATTTATATTAATTATGAGACATGTACAAAGACAGGTGCACTAGCCTTTAACATCTAGGCTCTCCATATTAATCAAAACATATGCATCATAGCTTATAAGAATTGGCTCACTAGCCTATAAAACATAGAATAAACACAAAGGCTCCCTATCCTCAATATCGTCTGCACTTAAGTTGTTGCGCGTGGTATCCTAGAATGTGCACACTTCATCATTTTATTACGCAGTACATGCGTGCACTGCGCCATGAAATGTGCCTACAAAAATGATATCAAAACATCTCACCATCTTAATTACATTTGAATTTACATTTACAATTGTGTTCGACCTTAGGGATATTACAACAACATAGTCTAAATCATTTGTATTGATCTGAAAGGGATGTTGTAGGTAGAGTAATGAAATCACTGGGGTTGAGCACAAGATTTGCGTCAAATTATTGAACGCTTATTGTTGAGACATTCTCTAAATTTTTATTTCCTTACAACCACCCTTGGTTGGTTGAGGGCCCATGTAATATGGAATAATTCCAACACGAACCTACAAGAGAAATTGGCAAGGCTTAAGAAGCTTCGAAGCTAAGTGAGCGTGGTTGGGGGTAGCTAGTCACAAAAGACCTAGATCTTGGATGGATCCACATGCACACCCTTCTCATCGACAATGTAGCCTAAGTACTCGACCTTTTCCATGTCAAAGGATAATTTTTCCAAGTTGACATATAGCTTGTGTTGCGATAGAGTGTGCAAAACCTGTTGAATATGCTGCAAGTGTTTCAACCAAGTCTTGTTGTAGATGAGTATGTAATCCATATGCACCACTACAAAATAATTTTTGAAAGGCCACAAGATATCGTCCATCATCCTCATGAGATATTAGGGGCTTTCTTCAAACCAAATGGCATGACCAGCCACTGAAAAAGACCTTATTTTTACTTGAAGGAAGTCTTCTATACATTTTTCTTCTCTATTGGGACTTGATGGTAGACATACTTCATATCAATCTTACTAAAGTATTTTCCCCCCTTGATATGATCAAGGATATCGTTGATTCAAGGAATTGGTTACCCATTCCTGAATGTGATTTTATTTAGGACCCAATAATAAATGCAAAGTCGTCAGGTTCCATCTTTCTTTTGCACAAGAACTATTAGGCTTCCACAGGTTTATGATTTGGGTTGGATGTGCCCCTTTTGGAGAAGTTCTTGTATTTGATGCTTAATATACACATTTTCTAACAAATAATAGTGATAGACTGGCACATTGGGTAGTGGTGCATCGAGGGTCATATCGATGGAATATTTGACCTAACAATCCATAGGTACCCTAGTAGGTGATGAGAATATGTCTTTGCATTCTTCCACGAACTTATCCACTTGCTTCTTCTCCATGGAGAGGTAGGTCGCGAAGTCCATAGATGTGGTTGCAATTTTTTCTCACTCTGAGAGCGAATCATGAAGTAGACAAACTTATTGTTCTGAGAGATGACCTTCCTGCATTTCTTAGAAGAGATCAAGGAAATGGAAGTAGGTGGGACTACCTCGGGTATTCTGTACAATTTCCTATCTAAAGTGATAATAAAACTGCAAGGCCTAGGCTCATATGCAACATGAAATTTCCATAAATAAGGTTGGCCCAAAAGAACATTACAAACTTCAAGGGGAGAAAGATCACAAAATACCTCATCTTTGTAGGGATTGATGTCGTAGGACATGTGGCATTGTTGTATTACATGAATATCTCTTCCTTGTAAGATATATTTGATTGTGTAGGGATGTGGGTATGATGTTATTGGTAGGTCCATCCACTTGATGACCTCCGCTGAGATGATTTTCTTCTAGCTACCACTATGAACGATGAAGTGCAACAGGGTTCCTTTCACCCATATATGTGAATGAAATAGGTTCTCACCTTCCTATGGATCATGAGGTTCATCAAGTTGGGTCTTGGTGGTAGCAAAAGAGACACTAGGTTCTATCTCAATGATCACTACTACAAAAAATACCTTTAGAGGAAGTCATTTTCCTCCTCCAAAAGTGTAATTAGCAAGGTTTTTAGCATTAGCAGGGATTCTACAAAAACAACCAATAAAGGAATCATTTCTAAAAGGCTTCACTTTTGGGGGAAATTCTGAACCTCCCCCCAAAAATGACTTTTGGCGACAGTTTGGAACTGCCTCTAAAATTCACTTTTTGGGGGAGGTTTTGCACCACCCCTAAAAGTCACCTTTTAGGGAGGTTTATATATCTTCAAAAATCATCGCTAAAAGGATTGAATTTCAGTAGTGGTTCCTTTATGGGTGGTTTGGAACCCCCCTAGAGAAGTCACTTTTAGGGGCAGTTTAGAATCCCCTACAGAGCAACCTACAAGGGCAGTTTATGTCTCATCAAAAACCACTGCTAAAAGGATTCACTTTTAGCAATAGTTCCTTTAGGGGGGTTTGGAACCCCCCTTGAAATGTGATTTTTAGGAGTGGTTTAGAACCCCCTGAATAGAAACCTATAGGGGCAGTTTATATCTCTTCAAAAACTACCACTAAAAGGCTTGACTTTTAGTAGCGGTGACTTTGGGGGAAATAATGATTCACACTCGAAAAGTTAGTTTTGGGGGAGGTTTAGAAGCTAGTAATAGTAATCTATGAGGGTGGATTATAACTTGCCTCGTAGAAAATTTTGGGGCTATTCAAAAACCCCCCTTGTAGAAGCGTATGAGGGAGATTTAGAACCCCCCATGTAGCAACTTATGAGGGTGGTGTAGAACCCCCATTGAGGAAATCTATGAGAGTGGTTTAGAATCCCTGTCGCATAAACATATGAGGGAAATTTAGACCCCCCCTCATAGAAACCTACTAGGGTGGTGTAGAACCCCCCTCATAGAAATATATGAGTGCATTTTAGAAACCCCATCGTAGATTCTTATGAGGACGATTGATAACCCCCCTTGTAGCATCCTATAATAGTTCTTTAGAACCCCCCTCATAACAACTTATGGAGTCAGTTTAGAACCCCCCTCATAGAAAGTTACAGATCCAATGTGGAATACCCTATAACAATATACAGGGATGGTTTGAAACCCCCCTCATAGAAATTTATGAGGACAACTTAAACCCCCCTCGTATAAACCTACATGGTTGGCTTAAAATCCCCCTCATAGAAACCTACAAGGGTGATTGAGAAGACCCCACATAACAACCTACAAGGGAAATTTGTATTTATGTGGGTATATATACATATACATATATTCATGTTTAATATTTTTTTCTTAAAATTTATTTTACATTATTGATTTTAATTTGAATTGTTATTTTTAATTATTATGGTATGCCCACTTTTTTCATGTGTGACATCAATATTATGCACAAACACTATATATCTCCCTCAGTGAAATGCACCTCACTTATCATAAGTCATTATTACTATAATGAAAACAAAGAAAAAACCATGGCACAACTTTCCTTGAAGAAATTTAACAGTGATCCCCTTCATATGAATTAAAAACTAAATGACACGCTGCTAGACTTTGAAAATATTCTAAATTTATATCAAAATTTCTTTCAATATGCACATTTTTCATAAAAATTAGCAATTGCATTCAAGTAAATAATATAGTCAACTAATTGGTAGATGCACATTCAAAACAATTAAGAGTATAAAAATGTAATTTTGAATTTCATAGATACATTTAAATGAGAATGGAAAAATAAATAGTAAATAGTAATTATTTATCAACATCCAACCATGTTCCTTCACAATCTTGTCGAACATAATCCATGTCACCATTAACTCTTGTGTAATGTACCTCAAATTTTCCATAATGTTTTTTTTTCTAAGGGACATTAATCTTCAAATTCATTTAAGATATTAAAAGTTAAGAGAAGGTAATATTCAATTCCTGTTTATAAATCTATGAGGGGTGACTTAATTTCAAACTACCACACGACGACATATTTACACCCGTCTAACTTAATTTGCACAATAAAACTTACATGGATGATTTTCCATAATTCTATCAATTCCCTCCACTCTCAACTACTCTCATATGTATATATATCTATATAGTAGACTAGACTTAGGACTTATACTCCAATCTCTCCTTTAAACATGGGTTTCTATGATTGCGCACAAGACTATCTTATTTAACCTTGAAATAACAATCATATACCACATATAATGTATCGGGTCCTGACTCTACCCCTTAGTTGAATATAATATGCTTAGTAATAGATGCTTAGCATCATTTTGTAAGGTCCAATTCATTAAAAAGATTCCTTACAAATTAATCGTGGTTAGATATCTTCGAGTCGACACTTAAATGAAGGTTTTGGGTAATGAAATCCCACACTAATCCTCGTTTAACTTCACCTTAACTAAACGATGTCTCAACAAAGTCTTCATTTGAATGATATGTTAATTGTGATGAAAAAATTGGAGTGAACATGTCCCAACTAGTTGTGTCATGAAGGGACTATTATTAAATACATGTTTTCTTGGCATGGGGAGAATGGTTTACCTGTCAGGAAGGAGTTAAAGTTATGCATCTTCCATTTAATGGCGGTCCTGTGTGTGATAGTTTTGATGTTTTCATCTGACGCTTCACCCAATCTAATTGTGCCAACTCTTCCCTCATCACATGGCTAGACCACTCTTCGTACCCTCAACATTTACATTGTGTAGATAGGGCTCCTCTTAGGGTTTAATGTGTTTTTAGTTTTCATTGTGAAGTCCTTCGAAAGGCTCTGTGTATTATTTTCTCAACAGTGAAAGATGTCGACTTGGTGAAAACCTTACCTGGTGGAACAAATATCAACATTATCCCTCCTTGGTAAGCTTATTATACCACTCTATTCTAATCATTAAACGAAGCTCAAGTTTTCATTATAGAGGAAGGACCCTCGTATTAAATCTTATTTTTTTTAATTAAATCTCTCCATTATCCTTATTCCTTGTAACTTTCCTGACTTGTTTCTCTCCTGGATAAGTAGATGATTCCTACTTTATTTTATTCTCCATCTTCTTGAGAGGTCTCTACATCTCATTCCCTTTTTCCAAATTTTGAAAGAGTCGCACCTACATTAGTTCTCATGTTGTTTTTAGTTTTAGGGTTTTGTTAATTCCTACTATTGTTATTCTATTATGTTCCCTCTGTTGATATGTGTCAAGCCCTGATGTTGAACAATCCATGAGGCTTCACCGGGTTTTTGGTCTGGCTAAAACTTCACTTTGTGTATTGCATATTTCATTTCATTCCTTTCTTTCTTTTTATAAGGGTTGATTCCACCCTTCTGTATTTCTCAATAGGTCCTTAATTGGTCCTTGCGAATAAAAGGCTATTGCATTCTTGTCCGGCACAATTCAAAAAAATGTGACTTATGTGTTTTTTTTTTTTTTTGAACAGTTCGATTGAAATACCCTATGACATAAGATGTTCGAGTTTGTAGCATTTCTTAGGTTAAGTATGTCTCAGTGTCATTATCGTTGTCTGCGGTAGTATCCACTGTATTTAAGTATGGTAAAAGTTTAGAAGAAGGTTAATTTTGTATTTATCATTGCTTTATAAGTACCCTCTGCAATATAGACAATCAGATCCAGGAGAGTTTTAGTATCAATACTTACATATAGCATTTTATTTTTTTCTACGTTTATACTGCGCCTTTGGCCTAATCGCGTGACATGTCTTATCCAATGTGTATTTTAAATGTTAGCATTGTTGTTCTTTTTCATTTCATAAAGAAAATTGATTTTATGTTTTGATACTAACATTAATGATGGGGCTTTGTTGATGTGAGGGTACCCATCAGGAATACTTGGACCATCCTCCCCTCAACCTAGGACATCTATTCAACCAAAATGTGATAAGGCAAGGATGCTATATCTCCAGTCATGAGTTAAGTATCATTTTGCAATCAACTGTTACCATCATTTATCGTTCTATTCAAAGTTTTCATTATATTTAATTTTGTATATTTTACTAATGTTTAGAATGACAATTCCTTCCAAAGGTTTTGAACACACAAGGTTCAGAATGCCGATTCCTATCATTCGCACACAATTTATTATGGTTCTGTGCACAGTACCTCCCAGACTTATCTTTCCAAGTTCTAGAAACAAGAACCATGGTTCTGTCCAACTTTATCATTAATAAGTGAAGTTTCTTCCTGATTTCCTCTATCGGTTGGTTAAGGGGTAAACCCTATTTTTATGTTGATATCTCATTGTTGGAAGAGAATGCAATACTTGCATGAGGTTGGACATATTTTGGTTTCTTTCTGATTGGATTTGTATTACAAACTTTAAAGGGTTTAATCCCCAGATTCTTTCTCTTGTATACTTGTAATTGAAATACCAGGGTTAGCAAATTTAAAATCCAGTGTTAATGGTACTATGGTTCTTTATATTACCTAGATTGTTTATAAAGAAGGCATATAATCTTGTATACTTCCAGAAAATATGTTTCCCCAAATTCTATTTTTGTTACTTCTGTATTGATATATTCTGAGGATTCGTTGTAGTCAAATAGAACTATTATTTCTTTTAATTCCTATTTATCTTTTCCAGAAATATTATGAATACTAAATAGACTGTTTGTCTTCCATTATATTTGAAGACTTGTTGGAATTGAATTTGAAAAACCTACAGGCATGCATGTATGAAATTAACTTACAAACTTATGGAACTTGTATTTCTTCAATTCGAATCTCAATGAAGCCGAAAATAGAATATTTTAAATTTTTGTACATGTATTAGGTATACATAATTATATATAAATATATGTGTACATAACCCTATATGAATGTTTAATCTTTCCATGCATTGATATTATAGTAGTGTTATTACTCTATAAAATTCATTATAGTAATATGCGAATTTATAAATAATTGGTTCTTGTATACCTTTCAGTATTTCCAAAGTCGAAGATGCAATAAAAAAAACTCCTTTGAATTGATTTTCCTATACTTTTAAAAACACAGGGTTCTTGCTATCTGAAATTGGAAGTTGGTCTGATTTTGTTTAAACTAGAAGTATGCTCCCAACCAGAAAAGAGTAGATGAACATATCTGAACCAATTTTCTGAAAGACAAAGGGAACAACCACGTTCCTCCCAACCTTAGAACGGAACAACCAATGTCACTTGCTCCATTCACCCCCTAGCCTAACCATGAATCCATGAGGGTGAACTCAGAACTCGCCTAAGCAATATTCCTTCCATTTCGATGACTCCTTGCATCACACTCAAAAATCAATGTTCATAACATCAAGAGGTAATAATTCTTTTTCCCGCATACTAGGAAGCATCCTCCCTCCTCGCATATGCCATATATCAAAAGTCATTTTTGGCTAGGTCTTTCCCCCTTTGGAATTTTCACAACTTTCAAAATCCATGATTTTCAAGGGCTGCCCATGGCCAAATTCTTGATTTTCCACTTGTAACAATCATCCCTGGGGTAGTTCCAACATGTTCCCCACTCATGGAGTCATGGTCAACTTATTTTAACATGGTTGTTCCATTTGTCCATCAACAATAATTATAAAATATTTTTTTTCATACAAGTTTCATAGTCAAATAGTTAGTTGGGTCAAATCATATCTCTCCCCAACAATTATAATTATCAATTACAATTAACTAAATTTGGAATTTGGAATTTCCATAAATGGAAAAATTTTTCCAATTTTGAATTTACCAAAAATGGAAATAATATCCTAAGAAATTTCAAATTCAAAAATAATTTATTTTGGGGATTTTGCATCCTTTCCCCCTTCAATAAAACATTGTCCTTGGTTTTTGTTCCTTTATTGGAACATTTTTGGATGAGATTTCTACAAATCTCCCTCCTACTCCCAAGTGTCCTCCTAAGGGCTAAAGTGCTTCCATTGCACTTTCACCTAGGTGACGACTCTGTTCTGAAGTGATATTTTTCTCCTATCCAGAATGCGGAAAGGTTTCTCTTGGAACTCTCCTTCTAGTTCCAACTGCACCAAGTTCCAATCGATCATATGAGTAGGGTCATGAACATAATTCTTTAACAAAGAAACATGAAATACATTATGAATTTTTAGATTGGTAGGGAGTGCAAGTTGGTATGCTACGGGTCCAATTCCAGGTAACATATTGAATGGCCCACAAAACCTGGGTGCCAACTTGGCAGAGTTCCCTAGCTTTAGTGAACTTTTCTGGGCTTTGACTTTTAGATAGAAATGGACTCCCACTTGAAATTCCAAGTGTCTTCTTTTATGGTCCGCGTAACATTTTTATCTGTCATGTGCCTCTTTTAAGTTCTGTTGTACTTTTCTTACCATGCTCTACATTTTCTGGAGCATCTCTAGTCCGACCATGATTCTATCAACTGGGTTATCCCAGCTAATTTGAGTCGTACACTTTCTGTCGTACAATACCTCGAAAGGGCTCATTTTAGCCGAAGTTTGGTACCCATTGTTTTATGAAAATTCTACCAAGTGGAGGTAGCCTTCCCATTTGCTTGGTTTTTTTCTTGCGTACATGCAAATAATATCTTATACGATTTGGTTTGTTCGTTCAGTCTGTCCATCCGTTTGTCGATGATAAATCATGCTAAAATTCAAGTTAGTATTTAACCCTGCAAACAATTCTTTCCAAAAAGGAGATGTGAATTTTATGTCTCTATCCGAAATCACCATTTTAGGAATACCATGCAGTCTAAAAATTTCTTTCATGAATATTTCAGCGATGCTAATAGATTTCAAAGTATACTTTATAGGAATAAAGTGTGCATACTTACTAAGTTTATCAATTACCACCATAATTGAATCATTATGTTTCTAAGTTCTAGGAAAACATGTAATAAAGTCCAATGATATAGTCTCCCATTTCCATTCTGGCATAGGTAAGGGCTGCAACAAGGCAGATGGATGTTGGTGTTCATATTTTACCTGCTGACAATCTTGACACTTACCTAAGTATTTTTCTATTTCTCCCTTCATATTAGGCCAATAAAATAACTTTCGTAGTGTTGTTATCATTTTCTGGTATCTTGGATGACCAGAATATGGTTTCTTATGAACTTCATCCAAAACTGTTGACTTTAATTCTACCAAATCTGGTATGTATATATATTTTTTAAATCGTAGTAGACCATTTTTTTCCAAACTCAGATCTTTTTTGTCTGAATTTCCTGTAGTGTTTTCTAATTATGCCACTGTTTGAGTGTAATTTTTGTCATTATTACCTGCAATCTTTATCCTCTTTTCAATATCCCTTTCTTTCCTTATAATGTTTATCTCAAACAACCCATGAACTCTTCTTCTTAAAGAATCGACTACTTTATTTTCCCGACCCTTGATATGTCTTACCTCAAAGTCAAATTCACTCAAGAAGGCTAGCCATCTTGCTTGCCTTGCATTAAGGTCTGACTAACTAAAAAAAAAATTCACATCGCTGTTGTCAGTTAAAAGTAGAAACTTTCTGCCCATTATGTAGTGCCGCCACATATTTAAGGTGTGTATTATAACTGCCAACTCTAAGTCATTAGTAACACAGTTTCATTCACGCTCCTTTAGTTTTTGGGACTCATAGAAAATAACATGTTCTTCTTGAGTTAGGACACCACCTAGTCCTTCTTTACTTGTGTCTACATAGACATTGAAGTCTTTTTGTGGATCTGCTACCTTTAAAATGTGTGCATTCATTAATAATTTCTTTAACTTATTAAAACTGTCTTGACATTTCTATGACCAATTAAACTTGGTTCCCTTCTTTTGTAGTGATGTGATAGGGTATGAAATTCTAGAAAATCCCTCTATAAAT
>JZKD02S1425954.1:0-11109 GCA_000966675.3 Picea glauca | reverse complement strand
CTTCCTTAAAACTGGATGGCTCAACATCAATGGTGCTACTCATAAGTGCAATATAGTTTTAAAACTTCCTCAGAGGCCTGCGCTCTTTGACTTCATTCCTAGGATCCTCACCAAAATCACTCAATGTTTTCAATAGCCACATGGGTCTCCTGACAGGACTAGAAGTGGCTAATTCATCCTCCCCACTTGAAGTATGAATTGTCAACTATCGCTCATTCTTCATATATTGTTATTCCTTGTTGTCTTTCATTGTTGATGACTCTTGGTATATTATAGATTCCAAATTCTCCTCGATCTTAACATATCTTCTCAAAAATATATTCCTCTCTCCTAGTAAGAATATCCTATAAGACTTTGAGTTCTTGTTGTACCCAAAGATAATACCCTTCTATCCTAAAGGCTCTATATTTGTCCTCTTCTCAATAGGAACATGGATGTAGAATGGACAACCAAATATATTTAAATTACTAATATTTGGCTTCACTCCTAAGAAAGAATACTTTGGAGTCTTGTCCCCTAATATCCCATGAGGACTCTTGTTATTCACATATACCATCATGTTACATGCCTATACACAAAGAACCATAGGTAACTCCTATTCATGTATCATAGCCCTGGAAGAACCGATGATGCATTGATTATTTCTCTATGCAACCCCATTTTTTTGAGTGTTGTATGATATTTCCATCTCCCTTTTGATCCTTTCCTCCTTGTAGAAATCCCTGAAGTTATTAGAGGTGTACTCTCTGCCATTATCCTACTGCAATACCTTGATATTATTTCCTATTTCGTACTTTAGTTGAGCTCTAAACTTGTGAAACTGACTAAAGTCCTCATCCTTAGTATTCATAAAGAAGATCTAAGGTTTCCTAGAAATATCATCAATAAATGTCACATAGTAATATGATCCATGTACTGATGATATTGGCATCGATCCACTCACATCTGAATAAATAAGATCCAAGATCCCCTTGGACCTACTCTCATTGCTTGGAAAAGAATCCTTGGAATTCTTGTCAAGCACACACTATTTGCACACTCCTTGCTACTCAATATTAAACTATGGAAGACTTGTAACATTCCCCCTTAGAATCGACAATGACCTATAGTGTAGGTGTTCCAACCTCATGTTCCTCAAATCACAAAGCTTTCCATTTTCATGTACCAAATCCTAAAAAGGATTTTCCTGCAACCTATATAAAGTTCCCTCTCTAACCCTAATAACCATTGGGTTGTCCAAGATAGATTTATTTGGATGGATGAGGAATTTCCCTTTCTGCAATGTAACACAAAACCCTTGTCCTCCATAGTTGAGAATGAGAGCAAAATTCTTCCGAAAACCTCTTAGGTAGAGAACATCTTGGGCATATAAAAAACCTCCTGAATCAATATGGCATGTAATTGTTCCCTCTCCCTTCACTTTATACTTGGCATCATCACCAATATGCACATGAATATATGATTCCCTATTCTTTAGAATGTTAAACATTTCTTGTACTTTTGTCATATGATGATACGAACCATGGTCCAAGAAAAAATAACTCCTTCCAGTTCTGTTGGTATAAAGGAAAGAAACCAGTGAGTAAACCTTCTCAAAATTCACTCCAAACTCATCAAGTTGCATCTTTGCTGATGTTGTTTTTTGTTTCTTTCCTTTACCCTTCTTCATTTTGAACACTAAGGTGCCTAATTTCTATTCTTATGACATGAGAAGAACTTGATTTTACTGAAGTCCTTCTTTTCTAGCTGTGATGATCCTCCATCACCGTTACCCTTCTTGCTAGAAATATTTCATTTTCCCTTATTTGTCTTACAAACAAGAGCCAAGTTCTCCTCACTACTTCCCTTATTGCTTCCCTTAGATCCTATCGAGTCTCTTGTTGGATGCAATCATCCCAAATTATTTGCCAATATGGGATATTTTCTTGATCCCAGACTCGCTTGAGAAATGGTTCCCAAGACTTGGGAATACCATTCAATGCCACATTCATGAGCTTTGCATCCTATATTTTCTCCCCTATGACTGTAATTTGATCACACACCTATGTGATCATCATGATATAACTGGTAACATTTTTTTATTTAGAAATATGCAATGATATGATTTTATTTATTAAGACTGTATTCCAATTCATGTTAGTGTTATGGAATAATGCTAACAAGGCATCAAACATCCCTTTGGCTATGTTGTTCTCAAATAAGTGATAAATTATATGATCCTTCACTGAATCCAATATTACTCACTCAACTTTGATCTCATTCTTCTAGTGAACTACCAAGTATGCAGGATATGTTAGTGCAGTAACTACTTTGCCCACTAACTCCCAAAGGTTGTAGTCCTTTAAAGCTAAAGTCACTCTTTCTTTAAAAAATAGGAAGTTGGATGCTCCATCCAATCTACATTAAACTCTAAAAGGTGTTGATAACATCCCTAAGACTTGACAAATGTCCCTGAAAATAACCTATTTCTCTAACTTCCCTTGTATTGATTTGTACGACCTCTTCCCGCAATGACCTACACTAACCGTATGACCTGTATGTTAATACTCACACTATTCCATGAAAACTATATCATGATACTCCCATTATTATGTGCAATCTGTATGTTGATATTGTCACTGTTACTACATGACCTAAAACTGAATACTCTTTCTATCTACGTGCCTATATAAAAAATACCTGTGATGTGCTCAACAACCGACCCGACTATAGTACAGTTGTTTTCCTGAAATGTCTCCTTTGATTTATGCCTGGTGGTAATGGATATAAGATCTGGATTCATTTCATAGAATGCACTCTAATATTATCTTGAAATATTTACTCGAACACCTTGGTATATCTAGTGATTTCCTTACTACAAATTAGATTAGAAGTTCATAAAAAAAAAATCATTGTTGGAATATTCAACTCAAATAAATATGGCAGAAGAAAACACTGGAAATAAAAATGTCAAACATAATACACAAAGATATTCTTCCCATCGACCAAGATTATCATTTAGAGAAATTCAAATCTTACAAGGGCTCCCTTACTTGGAAAATGGCCCAAATAAAAAGAGACAAAGTACATCAAAAACTCAACTGTCTTGATCTGTTGTATGATCATGTATGGAAAAAACATAATTGTTACACTGATACTCACTCTAGATTATGTTATCTACATGAATGTTACGTTGAAACTCACATTGACTACACAAATGTACAATAATACAAGTATCATTTTTTTACAGTCGATCCTTCTGTTGTATGCCTACTCTCTCTCTCTCCCTTTTCCCTAGATCTCTATGAGGAATTCCTTCTCCACCTATCCAAGATATTCTTGAATCACAATAATTTGTTACAAGGAAAATCTATCTATGGCTATGGGTAAACCACAATAGAAGGAACGACACCCATAAATCAAATATAATCTCAAGTATGCTATATAAATGAAATTCGAACAAGACAAGGCTAAAATCCTACCTCGTCTAGACATTCGAGGAAGACCACCATTGAGAACGTGGCCCAAATATTTATACCTACAAATTGTCCTCAATAAAATTATGTGCAAGCATATGGTGATAATATATGATGTCAACATATAAATTATCATAATCCATTAACTTGCATGACAAATACGCCCATGGAAATAATTCAAATATTTGCAAGATATCAGTTGGACGAGAAAAGAGTATTTCTATTAAAATAATCAGTAGACATACATAGGTGAAAAAATTATGTAATGATACATATCATAACCGAGAAACAAAGTCCCTCCAACTGGGCCTTCACCACTTCAATCCTCCGCAAAGGAAAGCTCATATATAGGAGTCCATGAGGTTCTCTGTCACAAACTAGGAAGAGCTTGGGGGATGAACACAAGAAGTTCATCCTTTCAAGGACAAAGGGATGCAAAATCAATATGAAGTGAAATTTCTCCATAGTTTCATTACTCTAAAATTTGAATTCCTCTTAGGCTTGGAAATGGCTCAATTTATAGCCTACAAATGGAACTGAAGGACCGAGTCGGAGTGCTTCTAGTATATGGAAGGTCAAGGATCATGGATCTCATGACATGGCATGAAAACCCAACATAGATTTTAATTTTTTAGGACCAAACCCGATGTACGCAGACTGTAGTGGAGAAACTTGCATATACTCATGTTGTATAACTGATAGGACATGTATATGTACAAAAATGTGCATTTTTGGCTCTGGAGTGAACAAAAAGGGAACTTCAATTCTGTAGAGGAAAATGGAAGGACATCCAAGAATGCTGCATGGAGTGAGGAAAAATTTGTTATAACAGATTTCCCTTAATGTGTGAAGTCAAAGGACTATCTGCAATGCTCGAAATACATTATAATTCCTAGATATGGAGTAATGAAGACTCAGTTGGAAGTAATAGTTACTCATGAGAATATTAAAATCCATAATGACTTTGTACACATGGATTCCAATATGAATTACATTGCAGATCCATGTGGAAATATATCAAACAGTTGTTCATGTCCATGAATAGGAAATACAAAGTGGACATATGCCATAGGATGTCATAGTCACAAACAAGACATAGTGGAGTCTAGTCTCTAAATAAATTAAACATACATATATACAATGGAGTACAATGTTATCTCCCATGATCACTGAACTCATATAGGTACTGGTCCAATGAAAGACAACAACAGATAAGCAATGTTGCTACTATAAGTTGGAGGTCTTCTACACCATCCTCTGAAGGTGAAAGTCTACATCATGTGAATAGAGGAGTTGAGGTCGAACAAAATGATACATCTTTTGATTACAGATCATGAAGGTATACCATTAACAAATGTGAGACAACGCATCGATAATGAAAGTAGGTTTCAAGGAACCAAGTACATTCCACAAGTGTGGATAAGGGTGTTGAGGTCAAACACTTGAAGAATCCATCGATCATGAGACATTGATGTATTAACAATTGTTGATGGTGAGGAATCTACCACTAATGACTGCAACCATCTAGGTACTCATAGGACTCTAGGTCTCATTTCTAAAATATATGAGCTAAATTCGATGGAAGGAGACCCACTAAAAGGAGAGCATTAAGGACTATTGCATCATCCATCATGAGGTACAAAGCAATATCTTGATGATTAGGAGGATCTCAGATGAATAGGATGCTCACGAACCAACGACCATGTGCGTCCCTTGCATGCACAAGATTCAAGTAGTGAATGAAAGAGACCCTCTGAATAGTAGAAAATAAGGAAAACTATGAACAAAGTCTAGGAAACCACCAATAGAGATAATGGAATCTAAGACATTGCACAAATCCCAATGTGTGAATATATTTCTTCTTGTCAAATAGAAGGGAAATCCCCTAGTCAGTGAACAATGAGGAAATGTCATCTGTTGGGTTCAAGGTTAGCTACCAATTATCAAAGTAGGCCCAAGGTGCAAGGTAGGAAAACAACCTCATGTGATTCTGAGATAAACTGAGGGTATGGCCTACATGAAAAGTCAATATTTATGAGAAATGGTCGACATAGGATTTTAAATTTTTCTTGAACAAGAGCATGACATATATGGATAACTCAGACATAATAGACTTGATAATGATCATTCATAAACATTTGTGATGCAGGAAGCATCAATAAACTCTCCATAGGGACTAGAAGAATAACTAGTCGGAGGAGTAAACTCTAAGTAACGAGCTTCGCTTCTTAAGGTCATGATAAACCCAAACTTTGGATGAAAATGGACTCAAAATTTTGTTCTTTGTTCAATGGAAACATGACTACTGTCGATAAGAGATAATATTCTTTTCTCGCTTGTATTTGTTTTTTTGGTTTTCATAAGAAAGTAAATGATATGATACAGGAGAGAAAATGAGTGTTGCGAGTAAGCAACTAGTTCCAAGAAGTGGAACATAACTATTGTCAATGCAAGGAATTGCATGCGGGGTATTGAAACTCGGGGGTATGTTTGTCGGGGTAAAGGGTGTCAAGATGAAAATGATTTATGGAAGGAATTTCTTGGCTATTGATGCAAATTGTCGAGGCAAGAGGCTTATAAAGAAAAAGAGGGAACCAAAAATAGGCTCAATAATGCAAGAAGGATGATGTAATGTGATTACAACTTAACTCGAAAATGTCCTTTTTCGTAGATTTAGTTCCCTAGGCCTAAAAAAATATAAAACAATACCCATGAGAAATCTTCTAGCCAATGGTGACTAAAGTATTCATTTTTCGTAATAATTCTACTTGGTCTAGAAAAGGGTTAAACTTATACCAAATAGACCTCCTTTCAAAACCATTTAGCGAGTGTGAAATATACAAGTTCACTTGGTAATATTTTCATTTTTTGGAGTCTAAAAAGAGATTAACTAAGACTTGAGGATGTTTTTCTAAGCAACATATAATGGGGGAGGCCATGGCTCCCATGCAGGTCTTCTATAGAAATCCAACAAATCACTGGTAGTTGATACAATCTTGGGAGAATTCAAATCTTTCCATGTCAAGGAGGCTAGAATACTTATAGAGGATCTTACATCTACAATACAATGACAAACACCTATTATCTGGAAGGGTTCAAAATAAGGAAAGGGAGGATCTACAAGATCATTGCAATCAAAGGAAACCACCCTATGACTTGGAGCGAGTGTACTTAGAAACAGTGGAATGCTCCCTTGTTTAGAAGGTATAAAAATATAAATTGTAAGGACATGGTTGAAAGATGCATCACCCCCCAAAAGAAGAGTGGGATTGAACAAATATTGCATCGGCAATGTCACTTCCTTAGACTTTTCACTCTCCATTACAAGATTGGAATAGACCAAATATTTCATCGAAATGAACATTTATTCAACTGTTGGTTGAATAAGATGTAAGACAACATGGTCAAGAGACACATCACTCCCCAAAACAGGATTGGTTTCGGCTGAAGATTCCATTGGCACAACCATTGGTTGAACAATATGTGAGACAACATGGTCAAGAGACACATCACTGGCGCAGCACCCCCTGCCTCAGCAGGTTCTGCATGACCTCCTGGTCTTAGGATTGTTTTGATTTCTCCTTGAGCCAAAGTGACTCCTTTAGTTCCCTGTTGGAACCTTCAACGAATCATATCCATAGGTCCTTTATGAAAACTCCACCAGCACAAGCAATGCAACAGGCATGAGTCTTCACCTCCACATGACCCCCAAACATGACCGCGACCCTTTTTGAAAAGGGATTTCAGATTTTGCAATTTCGGGAGTTCTGATGTCGATTTTCTTGACCCTTTAGTTCCCCAAACTCTGAAATGTCAAAATGATGAAATTCCAGTCTATGGGATTGCGTCCTCTGTGACCGCAACCCTTCTCCACATCCACGTCATGTTTCATGACTTTAGGATTTCTAACAACAAGTTCCTCGGCTTCTTGTCCTCGGAACTTCCAAAAATCCAAACCCCGAACTAACGAAATGTATGATCGTAGTCTCACTCCAACAATACATCGCTTTTGAGACTTCAGGGTTTCCAACACTGAAGTGCTCAGTTTATTGTCCTCGGGATGGCCGAAAAGCTAAATCCTGAAATGCTGAAATGGATAACCATGTTCCGTATCATGACGTTATTACTTCATCAGATTTTGGGTTTTCACGTTTTGGGACTTCGCGATTCCGACTGCAACAACTCCCTGCCCCTTCAAGCTCCCGGTATTTGAGATACTGAAGTACCGAACACTAAAACAATGGTCTTCCACTCCAGAATGGGATCAACAAATCATAGCCTCTCCCGATATGACGGCTTGCATCTTTTCGGGATTTCATGGTCAAGAGTTCTGAACTCTTACCCTTTGCATTCCTGGTAGCCAAAATGTTGAAATTCTCTTTTTGGGAATTTCCCCGAAACCTCAACCACTCACCATGTGTCCTCTTGTTGGACAGTCACAATCCTTTTGGGATTTCATGGGTCAAGAGTCTCGACTCTTTTCCTTTGTATCTCCTGGTAGCCAAAATGCCGAAATAGGCCTTTCATTCACTTCTTCACATACGAGGGTTAAACCTCCTGCAACTTCTCCTGGATCCGATGGCTATCGGTCCATGCACCCAGATCTGATGGCCCATATATCTTTCTCATATGCACTCTCCACCTGCTTGCCTGGATGTAGATTCAACGGTCCAGATCTCATTCTCTCTAGCTGATCTAACGACAATTGTGCTCCCTCCCGAGCTTGCTTTTCTTCTTGAACTTGGAAGACTTCAAATGCTTCAAAGGTCTCGCCCTTTGCTCCTGCTGTGAAGCCTATATCCTCGGCTTCGGCCTGCGTTCTAAATATCATGTCCCTCCTAAGCTTTGTCAAACTTTTACTCACCAAAGGGTGTCTCAGCTTTTTCTATTCCTTACAGCTATGGCTCTGTGCGCAAAGGCACTTTTCCTCCTGAGATTAGTCCTCTCTGAAACCTTGAAAGGTTTCTCAACTTCTGCACTCTCTGCAGAGTCTCTCCACACAAAGGTGCTATCTGTCCTAAGCTTCAGGACTTTAGAATAAGTCCTCTCTCGCTCCCACTCCTGCTGCCTGACGAGCCTTTAGATGACTGTCTATCTGTCAACAATTTACTCAAGTGTTGTTCTAGTGCATTCCTTGGACATGTCTTTATCCTCTTGAACTTCAATTACTCATACCTCTAAGGTATCTTCCCCTCTCTCTCCTTGAAAGGATGGAAATTCCCTCTGGCAACTTCCTACTCAACGACTCCTTGTTGGGCTTGCAGGGTGTTCATAAACCCTGTGAAGGTCTCCACCTGTGACACTTCTCTTATCTCTGAACTCAGGATAGAGTTCCTTCTGTGCACTCTGTGTACTCGCTTGATTCCCTCCCGAAGGAGCTCTAAAAAAACTACAATGGTTTTGTCTTCTCAACGAACTTGAAATAGAGTTCTTTCTCCAATGCATCTAATGTATTCACTCAATGCCCTCTTGGAAGAGCTTCCACAAAACTCTCAGTAATTTTGTCTTCTCTGTGCCTCCCTGTGCACAGTCTTAGCTCCAAGGTGTTCAACAACCTTGAGGCTTCTCCTTGAGTTAATGACTTCCACTGGTGCACCCTCCTGGCACATCTTTGTCTGAATTCACAGAATTCAGAAGTGCACTCCTTGCACTGGCTCACAGAACCTGCAGTATTCTGTCATGCAACCTCTTGCATGAAGCCTCAAAGAGATCAAACCTAGAATCAAAGAACTCATAGACAATAAATTCTATATATCCCTACAAATATATACCTAACATACATCTACAACATATCATCAACACATAAAGACATTCATTCATGAACTCATAAACACATAAAGACTCATGTGCAAGAAAAAATGCTCTTTGTATTAATATAAAAATGCCTCTTTACAATGTGTTTGAGCTTGGACTGCAACAGAGTCTTGACTCTCTTCTCCCCTTCTAAAACTAACTCTAGATACCAAAAAGATCTTTTTACATGAGGGGGCTCTTCGAGCGCTTCCCTCCATCCTCACCAACTCTCATTAACTTACATTCAATTACATTGAATGGTTGTCTAGTACGAATCGGATCTAGATCTCAGCCTTACAACCTATTTAAGGAAACCTTTACTAAAGACTATGCATATGCATGGGTTTTTGGCTCTACCAGCCTTACAATCATTTAATACAATTTGAAAATTTGAAAATCAAGAAGGTTGCGCCTCTCTCTCCCATCAAATGCACACTTTGATGTGCTAGCTGGCTGGCGCACTTCTAGCTTGGAGTGATGCTCCTGCATCATACTCCTCTTCTACAAAAAAATCATGAGCTTCTTCTCATAAGATTCCCAGTATGGCTGTTGAAATCCACCTGGATTCCAAACAGTTCTTTGGAGCTGTCCATCTTCTCCACTTCTTCACTGCTATTGTTTCTTCTGTTGCCCCACTGCTATGGAAGGTTCTCCTCTGTCCAACTTCTCTTTGCTGACCGCTTCTGTTGATCTTATCATCAAACTTCTGATCTCCTCAATTATCTTGTCCAGCTTCTCCCACGGCTGGCTCTCCTTTTTCATCTTTCTCCACTGCACTTCTTCCCTGAAAATGGGTAGATCAACTAGATCTCCCATGCCGTATTCTTCCTCTTTTGTGGCATTGAGTTTCCATTCTACTGCAGACTCCAATTCTACAATCCTATCACTGAGCTATTTCTCAGCTTCCTTCTCTGATATATTTTCTTCTGCCAGTTCTTCTACTGGCATATCTCCAGCTTCCTCCAGCTACTCCTCAGACTGGAATTTTCCTTCATCTTCTGCTGCATGCCTCGGCATTACAGTCATCATCAACTAGTCAGCTCCCTAGCTGGAATTTTCGAGCAATTCCTCAGAATGCTCCTATACTAACATCTGCATGACTGTCTCCTCATGGCAGTCATCTACTGGTTCTAGATGGTTCAACAAATCCTCCAACATCTCCAACTCCATCTCCCATGGAGTGATCACCTCAATTGTGTTTTCCTCTTCTTTTCCTTGGGCAGCTTCTAATATCTGCTCCATCTCTTTGATAGTCACAACTGGTTATACTTCCTTTTTCACACCTACATCACAGACATAGTTAACTTTAAAATCATTTGGCCCCATGGCCTCCTTCTCAGATTCCTGTTTCACTATACCCTCATGCACAACGCTTGTATTAGCCTCTATTGGACTATTTGGCAGGAATATTCTTATCCCTCCAATCATTGTAACAGTCTTCTGATATTCCTTCTCTATCAGTTTTCCGTGCTGATATGAACTTACCTCTAAGTTCATGAGACTTTCAGTCAGTCTCATCTGCTCTCCCTTGCCAACTTGGCAACATGGGATTTTTTTGCTGCCCACCTGGCAGTCTATGAGATCAATCGATCTGATCTCCATTAGCAATACCTGTTGACATGAACTCAATTTTGAGCTCCCGAGATTTTCAGACAGTCTTACTTCTTTTCCCCTACCCACCTGGCAATTTGGGATTTGCTCTCTCCCCTCCTGGCAGCTTCTGAGATCTTCCAACGATCTCATCTCATTGTTAAGCCCTAATATTGGCTCATTACCCCTTAATTGGGGCATATTAGATTAGTAATGCTATTTTATTTATGTCGGATTTAGGCCATTAGTTGTAATTTATATTAGTAATGTT
>JZKD02S1425943.1:0-11109 GCA_000966675.3 Picea glauca | reverse complement strand
CCAACTTTCATGTTGTATCCTCATCATATTGCAACATCTATTATGTGACCATCAATTTGTTTCTTCCCTTCACCACTATCTCCATTGTTTCCTCATGTTCCTTCTACGCAGGGGGTTGTTTCATATTCTCTGGTTGATGCATTGTAACTTGTTTTAATATAAACATATGCAGTATTTGTAGTGTATCATGGACTTCCACTAACTTCATCATTATTTCATCCCTCTGTGCCTCAACTATGGGAAAGACAGTGTTCCCCCTATCCTGGACTTTGTCTGCCACTAGCTCGACATCATCCTCTGTTAGGGTGATGACTGGAGGCTTCTTATGGTATTTCATATTCTTGTGTTTTTCCTCCTCTTGCACTACAATTCTCTTCTCCTTTGAGGGTTGCACCCCACTCTTCTTCTTTTGTGCCTCCTTCTATTCAGGCCGAGATGTTTCTCCATTATTGGAATCACCCTTGAATTCTACCATGGACACTGTTTCTTTCCTCAGATTTTTCAGTACTACATTACTTCCTGACAATTGAGTGCACTCTACAACCTTTATATTATTGTAAGTTGGGGTACTTGTATTTTTTGATGGGCCTGCCTCAACTTTCTCCTTAGGTTTGGTGTTTTTCTTTGTTGTTGGAAGCTTCCACTATGCAGACCAGTCTTTGATGATTCAATCGAAATCTTCCCTTGATACGTAGTACTGCATTTCCAACAATTTTTTCTCGGGGTCCCTTGTGGCTTGGATTCACATATGATTCTTGGATGCCTTAAACATGGAAATCCCTTAATATCCTTGGCTTGACAAAGGGTTTTGTATATGCCTGCGTAGCACTTACCCTTCCTTTCTATAAAATCCAATAATTTCGGTTCTTGCCAAGATACCAATGCAATGAGGACGAGGATTCATGAATAATGGAACTCAGATCCATTGTCCTACACATCGCTGCAATCAATCAAAAATTGGCTTAAGAGGTATGATGCCCAGCTAAAAATGACCCCTTTTGTGCAATGCATGACGAATTCTATGACTCATGTTGGAGCCTCTTATTTCCTACATTCCCTTACCAACTTGCAATCCATCATCTTGCTGGTGAATCAGGTTGCAGGGTCATTGATGTCCTTGAGGATAATACCCATATTCCTCATGTTGGTTCCAAACTATGGATTTACTATCTCAACAATCTACTTTTCACATGCTTTATTTTCCAAGTATTCTTTGGGTTTTGCACCAACAATGGAACACCATGTAATTTTGGAAATCATAGCCATGTCAGTGGGGATTGTCATATCCATCCAAAGGATACCCCCGTGGACCTTGGCTAATAACCACTTGAAGCACAGTCTCACATTCTTACCGCACTCAAAGTGAGGAATGTACAGTGGGTTCATGATGCTAGAATTGCAGAGCCCTCTTACCCACTGTTCGGGCTCCATGATGGGTCTGCGTAGGGGCCCTATCTCCCCCATTTCTACCAAATATGTTTCCTCTTCCAGGTTTGGAAACTTTTCTGTGTCGCGAGGATCATGGTTGTAATATCTCAACTTTGTCTCTTTCCCGAGCATATCAACCATTGTGACTATGGCATATGGGATGTATGGTACTGTGATTTCTATTGTGTCATGTGCCTTTAATTTTTGGTTGATTGTTGGGTGGCCTTCCACCACTATTTCAGGTGTATCTTCCTCATCCCCTTGGAAATATGGTTTATTTTTTATATCCTCAAACAATACCTCCTCTTTGTTGTAGCCCTTTTTTGTCCCTTCGTTTCCTCATGTTTGGCCAATGTCTTTGGGTTAGGGTTTGTACTGCCATTTGGTTTTGTGGAGATCTGACCCATTTCTGCTTGTGTAGCTCTCAAGGTTTCCTCCTCTTCCCTTGTTGAGTTGAGCGACTATGTCGCTGAGGTTCTGATGTCCTCCAATTCGACCATGTTATTGGGCTCTACCATTCATTGTTTCCTTCTTCCTTTCTATAGAGTTACCCTAGTATATCATCCTAGGAATCCAACCTTTGTAGGTGTCATGCTAGATACAAAGTGGTCAATTTCTCTCTTCTCCACACAATTCCACCTAGGTTGCGCTCTTCATCTCTGTCTTTTTTTAAAAATCACTAAGTGTCGAAATTTCTCATGTTTTTCCCTCTTTATAGATTCCGTCATTAATTTTCTTCTCTATTTTTCACTTTTTCCGTGCATTTTCATAGTGTCCAGTATTCCTTGCATGGGGTGTACAATTTCCCCACACTTCTTCCATTGTCTATTGCATGCAAATTTTTCTTATTTTTTACCAGTCAACCAACTTCCTACTCTTTTTGTATTTTTCTTGTTTTGTTGCTTTTTATGTATTTTTGTAATTTTTGTCCCTAATTTCTACTATAGTACACTATAAACATGGATTCGTTACTGTGCTACAACTACTGAGGGTTAGTAGTTCGACTGTCTCTATGTAGTTTCAGTCAACTACCATTCACAATTTCTTCCAATTATGTTCCTGTCAGGTCCCTTAGCTGCATATATCCTCCATCTATGACATACTTCACTTCATATGTCTCTAGCCAATGCATTATGAACTTACGAAGATGTTGCAAAAAAATTCTATCATAGAGGATAACTAGATATCCCTTGTTAAATCTTTTCTTCTTTATGTGTTTGTCATGACACGATTTGTCCCTTTCTTTCATCACCTCTTGGTGGAATCCTTCCATAATCATGTCTTCTTCCAGTTTCATTAGCAAAGTTAACCTCTCTTGTACTGCACATCTTTCTATCATATTTGTAATTGTTGATATGCATAGACTAGGTAGAAAAAATTCTAATGGCACTACTGCTTTTCCATACACCAATATGATTGATGTTTGTCCTATAAACATATTGCATGTAGTCTTGTATGCCCATAATAATCCTGGTATTTTTAAATCCCAATCATCTTTGTTCAAATTACAAATCTTTGTCACGACATTTTCCAACATCTTGTTGAAATATTCTACTATCCCATTTTCCTGAGGATGATATGGCGTACTCTTCTAGTGATAGACTTCAAATTCCTCATTCATAGCCTCGATGGTACTATTAATAAAATGGGTTCCTTTCTAACTCATCATAATCTTGGGACGTCCAAATCTTGTGATCACCTCCTCAAATAAGATGTGTGTTTTTGTCTCTATGCTACAATCCTTGACTGGTGTTGCTTATGCCCATTTGGTTAAGTATTATGTCACAATAATGATGTATCTAGCTCATGAACTTCTTGTTGGTGGATTAATAGGTCCAACAAATTCTATTTCCCCCCTATCAAATACCTGAAGAGTTACATGGGGTATTAAGGGGATCTCATCCCTCCTCTTGGGTTTTCCAACTCTTTGAAAGACATCACAGTTCTGGAAATATTCTTTTTCTTTTGTATGAACTATTGGCCACCATAAACATGTGTGCTATACCTTATGTGTGGTATCCTTTCCTGCATAGTGTCCTCCAACTTTACTTTCATGAAATTTTGCTAGAACTACGGGTTGTTCATGTTCCATCACACACCCTCTCAAAATTCTATCTACGCCCAACTCTTATAATTAACCTACAATTAGTTGATATTTTTCATCTATGACTACCATATTTTTCTTCTAAATAGTAATAAAATCTTTTGGTGCAACTCCATGAAAGTTGTACTCAAGAATTCAATGATATTAGCAAAGTAATCATCATCTATATGTACTAAAAATAACTATGAATCAGGTAAGTTGTTTTCTAAGTTAGTAGTTTATTCTCCATTTGTTATCCTTGATAAGTGATATAGTCCTTCATTCATCTTCCCTGGTTTGACTATTAATTCAAAATCAAATTCCTAGAGAAATAATATCCATCTACAGATCCTCCCCCCAACACTAGCTTGTTGACTATATATTTGAGGGAAGAATGATATGTAAACATTTTAAAATGCTTGCCCAATGAGTAATGACTGAATTTATGTAGTGTATATACCATAGCTAGCCCTTCTCTTTCTGTGGTGTTGTATCTCCTCTTGGATTCTGATAACTTCTTGCTTGCAAAGGCTATAGGATGATGTAAGTCACCTTCTCCTAGTTGTGCTAGGATTTCTCCAAGTGCTATTGTTGATGCATATACATGGACATGAAATGTATTTTCCCAATCTGGAAACACTAAGGTAGGCGGTGTCACCATATTCTCCTAAACATTATCCAATCCCTACTGATAATCCTCATTCCACTGAAATTTGGTATCCTTCTTCAAAAAAATTTCCATTGTCGTAGTAATATGTGAATAACCCTCGATAAAATTCATGTAGTACCATGTATGTCCAAGTGTGGATATTAAATGGTGCACTAACTTTGCTGGTGGTAAGTTGGTAATTACAAAAATATTAGCAGGGTCAACCAATAAACCCTATTTACACACTATATGTCCCAATAGTATCCAAAAAGGTGTGTCGAAAATGCATTTCTTGATGTTTAATGAGATCTGACAATGTGATCCATGTGGATATTGGTGGTCACCCACCTTTTCCAATTGGCTCAAAACAATTTTCTCGCAATTTTGGCAGTTTACTATTTTTATCAGTTTTTAACTTTTGGGGCCATTTTGAGGGCCTAAATGAAGGATTTTTGGGATCGATTTTCTCAAGATATTTCAAAAGAATGAAAAAAATCTAGTCATCCAAATACACTTGTAATATCTTATGATTGAAATCTTTAAAAGCAACTATGACCACCCTTGAAAATATGGTTGGTGCATTCTTCAATCCAAAGGGCATAACTGTATATTGGTATGATCCCCATCCTATAGAAAATGTAGTCTTATGCCTATCCTATAGAGCTATTTTGATCTGATGATAACCTAAGAATTCCTCTGTGAATGAATATGCTCCCTAGCCTCCCACATTTTGTAATAGCTCATCTGTGAAAGGGGTAAGGAAAGGATCATGTAAGAAGACATCATTCAATTTCCTTAGATATACAAAAAATCTTATCCCCCCTTGTTTCTTTTCCTGGACTACCATGGGATTTATCTATTTGGTTTCCTCCACTCGCTCTATGATACCAACTTCTATCATTCGGTCAATTTCAAATTTCACGTTTTCTTATATAATGGATTCATCCTGTAAGGTCTCTGTCTAACAGGTATAACATCTAGTTTTAGGGGTATCTTCATCTCAACTAGCTCACCTTATATTCATTTCATCTCTATAAAGGTTGTTGGAAACAAGGCATTGTATTCACGCAGTAAATTTGTTATCCTTTCTAGTGTCTTCTGATCCTAGTAGTCTCCAATGATGGCCATTTTATGGTTTTCTTCTGTCCCAATGTTGACTTTATTTATCTTAACTTTTGCATAAAATTCCTTTGACTCCAGAGATGGACCTTGCACCTCTCATTCACCTTCAACCTATGTTATCTGACTGTTGCATGGATCATCTTCATCTAGTGCTTCCTTTGTGACATGATAACATGAGAGTAAGTCTTTAACTGTGTGCTTGTTTTGTTTTTGATATTCTATTATGATTTCCACCTCAAGTTCCTCAAAAAATATCATTCCCTATATTATCTTCAGAGCTAAATCAGTATTGGGGTTCTCATGCTCAAATGAGAAAGTCACCACAAAATTATTTTTTAATATTTCCCATTCTGTAGTGCCTTCGTGCATCTCCTAGTGTATGTACCATTTTCCCGGTATCCCTTCCAATGTATGAATAAAGTAATGAGTCCATTATTCTTGTGCTGTCAACCTCCATTGTGTTATGCATTTCTCTATGTGATAAGATCGCCTTCCTCTCTCCTCATACTTCTGCAATGTATTTCTCCAATGTTATGCACTAAATTTAATGCGTAGTAACCTTTTACACTAATCTCGGTCTTGAATTGTTTTATTTATGTGTGCCCCACCATCTTGCAGGTGTTTCCTTGAGAAAAATATCCATGGATAACAACCTTGATTCTTGACGCGGACCCGCTCTCTCTCTCAGGTTTTCTCGACCTCCTGGTCTAGGATCATTTAAAAAAATGAGATAAATTGGCTCTGTGGGCCCCTATTAGAACAAAAAATAAATTTAACACAATCCCCATAATTCCTTAGGCATAGTTCCTATGTAACTCACGGGCTCCTACTAAGCCCCTGTTCATTTTTTGAGTTTTAAATTACAGGCGCTAGATCCTGATGATAAGCCCTTATTTCTTCATACGAACTTGGGCTATGACTTGGGGATAACCTCCTTCATGAATTTGGGCTTCAACAGTTTTAACTGCAACTACTTCCTTTTTACCCGAACCCTGAACTAACGAAGTTACTCGGATGGGATCTATGACTCACGTTCCTCCAACAGCCAACGATTGTGATTCACTTCGAAAATTTGAGCTTTGACACTTTTGAATGCACCTGCCTCCTTTCTCCCCAAACTCTGAATCGACGAAATATCCTCGACCAAATATATGACCCATGCTTTTCCAACATCCAATGATTGTGATCCACTTTGGAACTTCAATGTTTAGGATTTCTAAATGTTCCAATGCCTTATTTACCAGAAGTACTTTCCATGAGAATCTCTGGATCAAGCACCATGTTCTCCTCTTGATCTATGGTTGAGATTATATTTTTCTCCCCTTTGGGTGACTTGCGGTCATCGCCCAACCTTATCCTTTCTCTTTTCCTTGAATTCCATGATCTGGTGAAGTGTGTCCTTCCCATATAGATGGTGACGATGGACTTCACTACTTCGTGCTTCAGTTGTTCTGCAGAATCAATGCAGACTTTTTCACCGAAGCAATTTTCTTCTGAACTGACAGATCTCCACCCATGCATTCCTTATTTATGGGCGGCTATGATTTACTTCATAACTTCGGGCTTTAGGAGTTTTGGATTCACCTCACCCTTTTATCTATGAAGTGTATGACCTTTGAGGCGACAAATATTCTACCACGTATCCTCCTCGATGTTGACAACATAGATTCACTTCTCGTATTTAGGACTTCGAAAATCCTACTCTTTGAACACCTTCAAATATTCAAAGTGCTCCTGCTCCGGAGTGCAGGATCTAGCGACACCTGTCCCTGCAGTATCGACAACCTAGATATTCATTTCAACTTTGGGATTTAGGAGTTTTGCACACTCCACTCCCACTTTTCACCGAAGTTCTCTTCTGTTGAAGTGTGTGGATGTCTGCCATGTATCCCTTCTAGACCCAATGGTCTACATTTACTTCGCCTCTTTGGAAATTTAACTTCTTCTCCACATAGATCTCCCAAAGATATTTCTCGTGAATTCTCTGATCTTTCACCACTTGTCCCTTTGGACGATGGATGGTCCCGATCCACTTCAGGACTTCATGACTTCACGAGTCCACCCTTCTATGCACTTAAAGAAAATTTAAAACTCATGCACTTTCCTGGATGAAACGCCCGTTGGTCCTTCGCGCTCAGATATGACGGCTAAGATATGTTCTCCTCCTTGGTGTTCTCCTCCTTCATCCTAGACCCTGATCTAATAGTCAATATTACTTCCAACAACAGATCTGACAGTTGTTGCAACTTCTCCTCTTAAGCTTCAGAACTTGGAATAAGTTTGATTCTACGCATTCCTTGCACTTGACTCACAGTCCACTACTTGAACTGTTCTCTGCCTTTTCACTCTCGATTGAGATTTAAAATATCTCTCCTGAGTTTGAAATTACGTAGACTCCTAAGGGATTATGCCCTTTGATTCCTCTAAGGGAATTTCTAGTGCCCTCCTGGAAACCCAATACTCTTCCTCCTGAGTTTTTAAGGTGAAACAAATTTACCTCTGGTGCACTCCTTGTTCTTGACCAAGCCTTCAAATATTTGTATTTCAACACTTCGTCTAAGTGTTGGCTTGGTGCCCTCCTTACACGGGTATTCCTCGGAGTGTTCAACAACTACGGTTCTCCTCAACTTCTCCAACACTTCAGAAAGTGTTGGTTCTATGCACTCCATGCACTTGCTCAAGACACTCCCTACTAAGCTTACAAAGTATTCAGTAAATCTATGGTGTCTCTTCTTGACAATTCTCTTCTCAAAACTTGAAACATAGTCTAGTTGCGCATAGATGCTCCTGCTCAGTTCCCTCTTGGTAGAGCTCTACAAAGTATTCAACAACTTTGTCTCTTGTACCTCCTCCTTCACAGTCTCTTCTCGAAATTATTCATTAACTCTGAGGATCCTCTCTGAGTCTATAGATGTTTTTGTGTTCCCTCCTAGAAAGTTCTCCTCTGAACTCGAAGTAGATTTTGGATACGCCCTCCTTATTTTGTCTACAAAGTTTACAATACTTTGTCTTGCACTCCTTGCACTACCTAAAGAACACATAAGAACTCAAAAAACTCTCAGATAGATAATTTCTATCCTTACCCTGCAACTGAGATCTATCATACACATCTACAACATTTTCATATAAACACACAGAGACAACATTCATGAACACATTCGTAAAACACATAAACACCCAAAAATATGATAGGAAGGAAAAACTGTTTTTTGTATTAATATGAATGGTTGTTTACAATGTGTGTAGGATTGGAATGTAATTGAGTCTCGTCTCTCTCCTCTTGGCTTACAATGATTTTTTCTCTCAACCTTTAGTAGCCTCTACTCAACATACATTGTAGTTATTTATACAAGAGGGGCTCAATGAACTTTCCCTCCAAGATACCTTAGTGACATCCTATCACAATTAAAATTCCTAACTACTAAGGATTATTACATTGAATGATCATGTACATCTCAGATTCGAGGAAAAGATCAAGATCTATTCCATCTCAAGCCTAATAAAGGATACTTCATCTACTGTTTGTACAAAGGCATCAATTCAAGTCTATCAACCTTACAACATTTAATTGGATTAACTTTACATTTTAAAATTTAAAAATGGGAGGGTTGCGCCTCTCCCCTTATTGAATGCGCGTAGATGTGATAAATAGTTGGCGCATTATTAGGTGCAAAGGATGCTCCTGCATCATACTCCATTACTGGGAAAATCATGAGCTCCTACTCATGAGATACTCTGCTCTTCTATTGAAATCCCCCTAGATCCCAAACTCTTGTTTGGAGTTGTCCTCCTGTTTCTCTGGCTTGTTGCTGCTATTGTTGCTTCCCTGCTGCTGTGGCAAGATTTCTTCTACTCATCTTTCTCCTGCTGACAGTTTCTTGTATTGATCTCAAAATTAGCTTCCTTATCTCCTTAGTCACCTCTTCTAGCTACTCTACTGGTTGTATACTTGGAAGTATTCTTTGCTTCACTTCCTCCTTATCAATGGGTAGATCAATATGATCCCCCCTGTAGTTTTATTCTTTTGTGTTCTTGTCTTTCCACTTCCCTACAGATTCATATTATGGATCCTCCTTACTAGATTTTTGTCCATCCTTCTCCTCTCACAGCTCAACTTCTGCCAGTTCCTTTGTTGGTACATATCCTTCTGTAATTTTTCTTCTCTTTCCATGACTATCTCTTGGCAGTCCTTCTTTGGTTTTGGATTGTCCAACCAATCCTCCAACAACTTCAACTCCATTTCCCACTAAGTGAGCAACTTAATTGTGTGCTCTTATTTTTCTCTTGGGGAAGACATCCATGTTTTGTCCTTCTCCTCCTCCTCTATCATAGTCTTAACTGGATGTTTTTCTGTTGCATCAACAACACCTATGCTATCCTCTACTTGGCTGCTTGGTAGGAATATCTAAATTACCCCAATAATCAGAATAATCCTATGATCTTCCTCTGTCAACACTCCTTACTGATATGAACTCTCAGATGAGTTCATGAGAATGTAAGACAATCTCCTTTTCTTTCCCTTTCCCACCTAGAAATTTGGGATTCCACTTCTGCTTTCCTATAAGTCTATGAGATCGACTAATGATCTCTTCCTATTTCCCACCTACAAATTTGAAACTTCATTACTGAGGCTCTTTCCACTCTCGGGTTCACAAATGTCAACCACTTTCTCTGCTTCACTGAGGGTTTCAACTTCCCTCAGCCACCTCCTCAACACTTGTTGCTACCTTCTGGCCAACAAATTTGAACAAGCCATGTTTATCTCTGCTTCATGGGCCACTCAAACCTACAACGTACCTAGGATTCCTCCTGCATCATCAATATCAGCCTCTCCATTTATTCTTTAATTTCACTGAGATCCTTCCCCATTTTTTCTTTGATTTTCTGCTGGAGTTATTCTCTTAGACCATGCTTATGGCCTTCGGTAGCCATCTTTCTACCTTCAAGAATGCGATTGGTTCTTTTGTCTCATCCCACCTGGTTGTCTACCATCTGTTGCACACCTTGCAACAATATTTACAAAGCATCCTGCACTTTGTCTTCTCTTCCCTTTTCTTGTTGTCTAAAATAAAAATTAATCTCTGATACCACTTAACGCATACCCCCTCTCTCTCCTGGTGCTTCTTGAACTCCCAGTCTAGGATTGTTTAAAAGACTGATCCGAATTGGATCTTCGGGCCCGTGCTGGAACCTAAAATCAACTTAACACAATTCCCTTAACTCCTTAGGTGCAGGTCCTATGTAATCCATGGGCGCCTGCTAAGCCCCTGTTCTTTTTTTGAATTTTGAATAACATATGCTAGCTCCTGATTCTAGGCCAGTCTTTCTTCATATGACGTTGGGTTGTGACCCAGGGCTAACCTACTTTATGACTTCGAGATTTGGCAGTTTTAACTACATCTACCTCCTTTTTACCCAAACCCTGAATCGACGAACTTACCTGAATGGGATCTATGACTCATGTTCCTCCATTAGTCGATGGTTGCAATCCACTTCGGCAATTTGGGCTTCAGTGATTTTGAATGCCCCTGCCTCCTTTTTCCTCAAACTCTGAATCGATAAAATATCCTGGACCAGATTTATGACCCACGCTTTTCCAATAGCCAATGAATATGATTCACTTCAGAACATCGGTGTTCGGGAGTTCCAAACGTTCGAATTCCTTATTTACCTGAAGTATTTTCCATTCGTAGCTTTAGATCGAGTGCCACGTGCTTGTTTCGATCTACAATCGATATTGTATTTTTTCCCCTTCAGGTGACTCGTGGTCAACGCCCCAACTTATCCTTGGTCTTTTCATCTAATTCCATGATATGGTGATGTGTTT
>JZKD02S1425932.1:0-11109 GCA_000966675.3 Picea glauca | reverse complement strand
TAATATTTATCTTGGACATCTATAGGATCCACCTGTCTTTGACATCAATGACAACAATATTTATAGAAATCTCCCCCTTTGTCATTGATGGCAACCCTTAGTCAATTATGCAATACTCCCCATGTCTGCAACTCTCCTCTTTTCTGTGACTTCTCCCTATGTCTGGGACTTCTCTCCCTTTGACATCAATATCAAAGGGATGCTCCCTATGAGCTTGTGCTTCCCTTCAAGCACTCCAATGTGAAATTTAAAATAATATCTATAATCGATCATTATCCAAGTTGTATATGCTACAAGTATCCAACATTTATCCTTGTATTTTATTATTTTTATTGATCAAACCTTCCACTCCAAATTCATGGCATTGATTTTTGAATGGAGTGAAGCTTTAGTATTGAATTTATTTGAATTTGTTTCTACATCCTCATTCCTTTCTGACAAGGACCAGTCAGATGAATTCTCTTTCTCAAAAGAGTATTGTAAACTAGAATTTCCATTTTCAAAACAAAATGTCCCATCCTTACCTTTTCTAGAAATGGGGTGTACATGTCTCGAGTGAGAATGAAAACAATGAATATGCCTGCAATGTTCATCTATATTATCACATCTTTTCTCATAACAAACAATTTCATCTTTCCATGTTTCTTGCTTTTTCTTCCTTTTCCAAACCTTTGATTATTCTTCTATATGCTTGGTAAGAACGTATTCTTCCTTGTTTTGTTTAGGAGGTTTGACTATACTGCTTATAAATTAATGTGTTATGTGCTCATAGTTATTGCACTTATAACATTCAGTATTGTAATCAAGTAGGCGAGCAAATGAATTGTAGTTTTTGTTAGTGAACCAATGAGAACTTCTAGTTTTTTTGCTCACATAATCATCCTTTGAGGTCTTATAAGAGCCTCTATTTATATCTCTCACATGATCACCTCTTGAATAATCTCTACAATCTATTTCCCTTTGACTAAAATTATTGCAAGAAAAACAATAGCTAAGATTTTGGTATCGGTTTGTGAAAGGCCTTCTTGATGGAACAACTCTTCTGAACTCATTCTTGTTATTCTTGTGAGAAAGCATGGGTTTATGTTGGTCATCATTAACTTTCCTTATTTTGTTTTCATTGTTGATGGATCCTTTGAGAATATTGGCATAGCTTTTAGGATTTTCTTCATTTTCCTTTTCTTATGGCTTTGTGACCTTAGTGCTTGCATATCCTTCGAGGGTCATTTGTTTTTCATCGTAGCCAAGACATGTCTTGATGAATGGTGACCTTTTGAAACTGAGAATATTATCTAATATTTCAGTACTCTTTCCAAACTTCAAGCTTCTATTCAACAGATCAATTGTTTTATCTAATTCCTTTCTTAAAGAAATGATTTTGGCCTCGAGCTTCTTGCAATTTTCTTCCTTTTCTTTCAGCTAGATTCTCACCACTTTTTCTATCTTTTTTTCTTCTTCTAGTTGAGTCTTCATGATGATAATTGTCTTCTATGTTTCCTCAATATCATGATCTTCCTCTTCATATTTCTACAATTGCTATTTCTGCTTCTTTTCCTTAAGCTTGCCTATTTTTTCTAAGGCAATGACGAGTTTTGCTTCAATATCTCCTTCTTCTGAATCTGGTTTTTCTTTCTAATTTTCTTCATTTTCTTCATCAATGGGCCTTTTTTCCATTGTTTTGGAGAGATATAATTCTTCATCATCACTATCTTCCCTTTCTGCATATGGACACTTAGTAGGAAAATGTCCTTTTATACCGCACTAAAAGCATTTGAATGTTAGCTTACCTTTGTATTTGTTGGGTTCTTCTTTTAAATTTCTCACAAATTATGTTTCTTATGTCCCTGATTTAGAGTTGGAACAATCATCATATATCTCTTCATAATTTTTTTGTAGCTTGTCCCAAATATGTTTATTTTATGTGCACTTCATTACATTGATAGTATCAGAATCTGATAGGCCACTCAAGATGACATCTATTTTTTTTCATTTTTTTCAGTTGAATCCTTCCTAACTTCATATGTATATCCTGTTGTGATTGATTCCCAAATACCAAACCCAAGGGCCTGTAAATATATCCCCATTCTTATACTCCATGTTGCATAGTTTGTTCCATCGAACAAATGAGCTCTATTTGTAGGAAGACCTTCCTTACAATCAATATGTCCTCAAGATATTCCTTCCAGTAGTTAAATTGTTTTTGAAGGAACCTGCTCTGATACCAATTTTTGAACTTATGTTTATACTGAGAGGGAGGGGTGAATCAGTATATGATACTTTTTACTTTATTAACCATTCATTAGCTGAGAAATAATAATCACGTGTAAACTCAAATCATAATTCACAGAGTTTAACATGAAAACCCAATTGGGAGAAAACCATAAACTTATGTTTATAAATGTTTATATGCACCAACCTACTATTACAAAAATTGTAGCACCAACCTACTGGAGACACCAATATCCTTAATTGAGCACCAACTCAGCAATATGTAGGCACCAACCTACTGGAGACACCAATCTCCTCAACTGATCTCCAACTCAACAAGATGTAGGCACCAACTTATTAGAGACATCAATCTCGTATATTGAGCATCAACTCAATAAAACATGTGTAGACACCAATCCAATATCTTCATACACATAGTACTTTTCACTTCACATGTATGCATCATTTCACAGACAATCCTTTAAACCCTAGAAATCATCATAGCATCACTCTCATAATGTAATCACTGATGAAAACATCCATTGATAGAAACATCCACTAACGAAAGAATCCACTAACAGAAACATCACAACCTAAAAATAGTGCACACTAAAGCATCATAGACCTTCATTCCTTCATAGTGCACCTTGAGAACAAGAAAGACCTCAATCAAATCCCTTGGACTTCTCTTGCACACCAAAAAATACACCAACCTACTGGAGACATCAAACTCCTTAATTGAGCACCAACTCAGCAAGATGTAGGCACCAACCTACTGGAGACACTAATCTCCACAACTGAGCACCAAATCAAAAAGATATAGGCACCAACCTACTGGAGACATCAATATCATCAACTAAACATCAACTCAATAAGACATGTGTAGACATGAATCCAATATCTTCATACATAGAGTAGTTTTCACTTCACCTACATGCGTCATTCCACAGACAATCATTCAAACCCTAGAAAGCATCATAGAATCATTCCCATAACGTAATCACTGACGAAAACATCCACTAATGGAAACATCCACTAAAAATAACATCCATTGACAGCAATATCCACTGATGAAAACATCACAACCTCAAAATAGTACACATTGAATCATCACAGACCTCCAGTCCTTCATAGCGCACCTTGAGAACAAGAAATACCTCAAGAAAATACCTTAGACTTCTCTTGCACTTCATATCACTTTTATGCACCTCTGATCTGGATTTAGGAGCGGAACGAACTGATTAATAGACTGAATACAATAAGCATAGAGATAGGTAGAATAACACAAATATCCACTGAACAATATCTTCTATTAAATAATGGAATAGGTTGAAACTGTAAAACTACGGAACTGAAACTTGATCGAATGGTGGTATTTATCTCTGAGAACATATGTGGATGATGCGTGCATCCGTTTGAGTAGAATGGATTAAAATGAGGCTCCATAGGCCCTTTTCATATTACTCATGAATGCCAAAACCATAGACATCCAAAAACCTAACCCTAGAAGGTGAAACACCAAAAGTCATGTGGGCCTTATGGGTAAGTTGGTGTAATTTGGTACCTCAACTTCCTAGGGTCATAAATTTTGCATACGACCTTTGTTTTAGGCGTGTGATAGCCCATTGGAAAGGTCTTTCATAGAACTACACATTCCTCCGTCAAACTCTAACTATTTCTATAGTTTGACTGTGGAGAGCAAAAAAAAACAATGTTTAGGGCCCCAAAATAGCCCTGAAAGTATAGCAAGATGTGTTGAAATGAAAATATACAAAATAAGCCAGTTTGATTAGGTGAGAGGCCACTCGTATCCACCTAGAGAATTTGTGATGCTTCAAACAGTCCCAGAAGTGTAGAAATCACAATTATAAATCAGTATAGAAAGACGTGTTGAACAAAAACAGACATAAGGAGCCAGTTGGAATAGGTGGGTGGCCACCAATATCCACCTGGATTAATCCTCCCCCCTTAGGAAGCAGTGGTCTCCATTGAATTGACTTCCCCCATCAGGTGAGGAAACTTCTACTGGATTTGGCCCCGGGTGAGCCACTTGCCTTGGTGTAGAAGTTGCCCTATCTTGACAACCCGATAAAGCTGGATCTGTTGCTGGTGAGTGCCCTTCACCTATGTGTCCATGATCTAATCGGTGGATGTTTGTCTCATGCAGTCAGGGTTGAGCTATGTTGGTTTCAGTTGTTCGGCGATCTTAGAGGTGTCCAATAATGGTGGAAAATATGGCCTAAGGAGGTCCACATTGAATACTAGATGCATACCAAGGAAGGGTGGAGTGTTGAGCTCAAAATAATTGCTACCCATAGACTTGGTGATAGTGTAAGGCCCATAATGGAGTGGATGAAGATTCTGATGGGGCTCGGTGAGACACTCCTTCTGCAAATGTGACCAAACTTTGTCGCCAAACTGAAACTGATGTGGTACCATGTGTTGATTGTGGTGTTGCTTGTACTTCGCATTGGATTTTTGCAAAATATCCTAGACATGTTGGTGGATGTGTTGAATCCACTCAATGAATTTGGTGGCTTTCTCAATCGCAGACTGATCAAGGGAAGAGTATGTCTATGCAGTGGAAAAAGGATGTGAAACATCAATGGGTCCCAAGGGTTAGAATCCCAGACCCACCTGAAATGGGTTGCGAATGGTGGAACTATGGAGAGAATTGTTGTAGTTGTGTTGGACATATGGGAGACTCTCGTCCCATGTACAAAGATTCTTAGAATTGTACATGCGCAGGATGTGCACAATCATCTGATTGGCGGCCTCGGTTTGGCCACCAGTTTGGGGGTGGAAAGTGGTGGATTTCATGAGCTTGGTGTCCAGCAGAGACTAGAGACTCGAACAAAAGGTGTTGAGGAACTTGTTGTCTCGGTCGAAGATGATGGTCTGCGGTATCCCAAAGTGGACCCAAACTTGTTCGAAGAAGAGCTTGGTCATCTCGTCCACTATGAAATTCTTCTTACAGGCTGTGAGGATGGCCATCTTTGAAAATCGATCAACGACCACAAACATGTAGTCATTTTCGTTCTTGGTGGATGACAAACCAGACATGTAATCCATTAAGATGGATTCCCACGGTTTCTTGGGAATAGACAGAGGGGTGTATAAGCATTGCTTCTTGATGGTTGGCTTGTAAATGGCACAGGTAGTGCAAGATCAGATATACTTGTTGACATCCTGTCAAAGTTTTGGCCAATGAAAATGTTTCTGAAGAACGGCCACATTTTTCTCTACGCCAAAATGTCCTGCCACCCGACTATAGTGGACTTCCCAAATCAGTTTTGCACGCTCGCTTGTAGGAACACAGAGATGGCCCAGGTGGCATAAGAGTATATAATTAATGTGAAAATTAGTGATAGTGGAGCCTATACCCAAGAGTTGATATGTGGTGGTGAAGTCTAGATCTTGCTAATAAAGTTGGTACCACTCTGATGCTTCATGTCCACAGGACTGGAGCACAGTGGTGAGTGCAGCCACAGGAGTCTGACTAAGACATTCAGTGACATGATTGGAGATACATGTATTATACTTGATGTTGATATGGAACTGCTACAGGTAGGTGGACCACTTCTGATGGCGGTCATTCTGCAATTTCCCCTGTGTCTGTATGAACTACAGAGGCTTATGATCAGTGTGTATGATCGTCTCTTTCCCCAGAATGTAATGTTTCCATTAATGACAGGATTGTACAATGGAATACATTTCCTTGTCATAGGTGGGGTATTTTTGGACAGAATTAGAGTGTCTCACTATGGTATGCCACAGGATTCCTGTGCTGAGTGAGAATTGCGCCCACAGCATAGTAAAATGCATCAGTCTTAATCTTGAATGGTTGTTGCAAATCAGGAAAGGAGATTATGGGAGATGAGCACAAGCAATGTTTCAGATCATCGAATTCCCATTGTTGCTCTTTCCCCCACATGAAATTGTCCCTACCACCGCCCTTAGTCACCTGGCTAAGGGCCCATGCAATATGGGAGAATCCCAACATGAACCGTCAGTAGAAATTGGCTAGCCCCAAGAAGCTTCGAAGCTCAGTTAGTGTGGTTGGGGTCGGCCAGTCACGAATGATTTGGATATTAGTTGGATCAACATGTACTCCATGCTCATAAACAATGTATCCCAGGTATTGGACCTTGTTCATGCCAAAAGAGCATTTTTCCAAGTTGGCATAAAGCTTGTGTTGTCGCAGAGTGTTCAAAACCTGTTGAATATGACGCATGTGCTCTTCTCACATTCTGTTGAAAATGAGGAAATCATCCAAATATATTACCACAAATGAGTTGGTGAAAGGTCTCAATACATCATCCATCAACCTCATGAAGATGGTTGGTGCATTTGTTAATCCAAAGGGCATGACTAGCCATTCGTAGAGACCTTCTTTAGACTTGAAGGTTGTCTTCCAAACATCAATTGGCTCGACGGGAACCTGGTGGTAGCCAAACTTTAGGTCAATCTTGTTGAAGAACTTTTCCCCCTTGAGTTGGTCAAGAAGGTCATCAATCCTTGGAATGGGGTAGCAGTTCCTGACTGTGATTTTGTTTAAGGCTCTGTAATCAATGCAGAGTTGCCAAGTCCCATCGTTCTTCTACACCAGTACAATCGAGCTTCCGCAAGGGGAGGAGTTGGGTATAATGTTCCCCTTTTGAAGAATCTCTTGGATCTGATGCCTGATTTCGTCATTCTCCATCAGTGAGCGTCGATAGACTGGCCCATTAGGTAGAGGTGCGTCGGGGGTCAGATCAATTGGATGCTTGACTTGGCAGTGTGTCGGTACCCCTGTAGATAAGGAAAATATGTCTTTGTATTATTCCACGATCCCATCCACTTTTTTTTGTTGCAAAGAGAGGCGTTGTGTAGGGGCCATGGATGTGGCGGTGACCTTCTGCTTACTATGAGCACAAATCACAAAGAAGACAAACTTCTCAGTCTATGAAATGACCTTACTGCATTGCTTAGCAGAGATTAAATAAATAGCAGTAGGCGATGTCACCTCTGGGATCCTATAAAATTGTCTACCCAAGGTAATAATAACATTGTGGGGTCTAGACACATACACAGCATGACAATTCCACAAATATGGTTGTCCTAAAAGAACATCACAAACTTCAAAGGGAGCAATATCACATAGTACCTCATCTTTGAAAGGCTTTATGTCGTAGGGTAGATGAAATTGTTGGCTGACACAAAGATCTGTTCCTTGACGGAGCCAGTCGATGGTGTAGGTTTGTGGGTGCAGTATCATTGGAAGGTTCAGCCACTTGACGACCTCTGCTGAAATTAGGTTCTTTTGACTACCACCATCAAAAATGAAATGAATCGGATCCCCCTTGACCCACATCTATGAGTGAAAGAGGCATTCCCCTTCCTCTGGTTCTTTTGGTTCGCTTGGCCATACTTTGGTGGTAGCGACCATGGCACTGGGTTCAGCATCGATAATTTGCTTCCCTCTATTAGGATTTGACTCAGAATCAGAATCGACCTCTGACTCGGAAGCCTTCAGCTCGGCCACGAGGGACTGCTTGGAGCGGAATTCGTCGGTGTTGTGCCAAGGAATTTTATGGTACTCACACCACTTTCCTGTGTCCTTCTTCATCTTCTCATTTCCCTTCTTGTGCTACAACTTGGACAATTTGTCCTCAGGGTAGCCATCATGACTTGGTCCCTTTTTGTGTGGGTTGGGGTTTCCTTTTCCCTACTTCGGTTGTGAAGGGTTTGCATATCCAAACTCTCGTTGTTTATGCTTAAATTTTTGCTCGATATTGACAGCGTATCTATAAGTCATGCCCAATGAGGTGATGTCCAGGAACTCCATTTATGTTTGGATGTATCTATGCAAATAGTCATGGTATTTGAGCACCAGATGATGCTCAGAATCTTTGATACCCAATTTGGTGCGTAGGGTATGGAAAATATTGGTGAAGTCTGGTATTGTCTGGTCCCTTTCTTGACGTAGGGTGGTCCATCTGGTGTACTGGTCCTCGTAGCTTCCAACAAGGTAGTATTGTTCTTTAATGGCATCCCGGAAGGAATCCTGTGTAGGGGCCACCACAAAAATTGCAAATTCCTCCACGGCCCTTTATTCAGAGTAAGTATCCCACCAGTCTTTAACATGGGGAACGGCCTTGAGGAGTGAAAAAGTGATATTTTCCCTATCAGAAAAATTATGGACTGAAAAATATCCCTCGAGCAGATTTAACCATTTATCTATAGCATCTGCATCTATCAGTCCTTCAAATAACGGAATATCAAAATTTGCATGTACCTTGAAGGGGGTTTCATGGCCGCTTGATGAATATTCTTCTCTTGTGGGCAGTCGTTGAAGGATCTGTGTGAAGTTGTCCATCATTTCGTTCTTTTGTTGTGTGAGGGATTCCTTGAGCAACATTTTAATAAAATCTCCTGCTCCATCATCTTTATTTTCATCTCCCATGGGTTTTCGTTGGGCTCGGTGCAGCCGATCTGGTAATGGCTCGATTGGTTTGAGTCCCAACTTCTTATACCCAGACCTTGTCGGGGACATGCATGAAGAAAAATAAATGAAGAGTAGACTGCTCTGATACCACTGATCTGGATTTAGGAGAGGAACGAACTGATTAACAGACTGAATACAATAAACACAGAGATATGTAGAATAACACAATTACCCAATGAACAATATCTTCTATTAAATAATGAAATAGGTTGAAACTGTAAAACTGCAGAACTGAAACTTGCTAGAATGGTGGTAGCTATCTCTGAGAAGAGATGTGGCTACTACATGCATCAGTCTAAGAAGAATGGATTACAATAAGGATCCATAGGCCCTTTTCATATTACTCATGAATTCCAAAACCCTAGACATCCAAAAACCTAACCCTAGAAGGTGAAACAAAAAAATTCATGTGGGCCCTATGGGTAAGTTGTTGTAATTTGATACCTCAACTTCCTAGGGTCATAAATTTTGCATACGACCTTCATTTTAGGCATGTGATAGCTTGTTGGAAAGGTATTTCAAATAAATACACATTATGTCATCGGACTTTGACTCTGTCTACAGTCTGACTGTGGCAAGCCAAAAAACAATGTTTAGGGCCCCAAAACAACCCTGAAAGTACAGCAAGATGTGCTGAGATGAAAACATACAAAATAAGCCAGTTGGATTAGGCGAGAGGCCACCCATATCCACTTGGAAAATGTGTGAGGCTTCAGACATCCCTAGAAGTGCAGAAATCACAATTTTAAAGTAGTACAAAAAGACGTGTTGAACAAAAATGGACATGAGGAACCAATTGGAATAGGTGGGTGGCCACCAATATCCACCTAGATCAACCTCAGACTTGATCTCTTGTTTTTTTGCACTACAAATGCAAAAATATATCATGTATTTATAGTAATCATGTCCCCACTTCCAGGGTCGACCTATAAAGACTAGTTGAGCCGACCTCAATTTTCCGGTTAGGTTATCAGACATGAAAATTAATATCTCCTCATTCCTAGAGATTTAGAAAGAACGTCATATACAATTGGAAAGATCTCAGAATAAACTCTCCAACTATAAAAATTGTGCTCCCATTTGAACTAGTTATGTAGGGTAAAAATTCCTTCAAAGATAGGGTATCCAAATTGATAATCCAAAATCCAAAATTAGTACTTTCAACAATCTCCATCTTGCAATATTTATCTTGGACATATTGTAGGCTTGTAATATTTATCTTGGGCATTTGTAGGCTCCCCTTGTCTTTGACATCAATGACAACAATATTTCCAACAATATCCCCCTTTGTCATTAATGGAAACCCTTAGACAATTCTGTAATACTCCCTCTGTCTTCAACTCTCCTTGTGTCTGCAACCTCTCCCCCTTTGAAATCAGTGGAAAAGGGATGCTCCCCTTGAGCTTGAGCTTCCCTTAAAGCACTCTAATGTGTAATTTTAAATTATATCTATAATTGATCATTATCCAAGTTGTCTCTACTACAAGTATCCAACATTAGTCCTTCTATTTGATTGTTTTTATTGATCAAAGCTTCGACTCCAAAGTCATGACATTGATCTTCTGAATTGGGTGAAGCTTTAGTATTGAATTTATTTGAATATGTTTCTGCCTCCTCATTCCTTTCTGAAAAGGACCATTCAGATGAATTTTCTTGTTCAAAATATTACTGTAAACTTGAATTTCCATTTTCACAAGGAAATGTCCCAGCCTTACCTTTTCTAGAAATGAGGTGTACTTTTCTCTACTAAGAATCAAAACAATGAATCTCCATGCCATCTTCATCTATCTTATCACATCCTTTCTCATAACAAACAATTTCATCTTTCTATGTTTCTTGCTTTTGCTTCCTTTTCCAAACCTTTGAGTATTCTTCTATATGATTGGTAAGAACCTCTTATTCCTTGTTTTGTTTAGGAGGTATGACTATATTGTTTCTACATTAATGTGCTATGTGCCCATAGTTATTTCACTTATAACATTCAGTATTCTAATCAAGTAGGAGAGAAAATGAATTGTATTTTATGTTAGCAAACCCATGAGAACTTCTGGTTTTGTTGCTCAAATAATCATCCTTTGAGGTCTTATAAGAACCTTTATTTCTATCTCTCACATGATCACTTCTTGAATAAGCTCTACAATCCATTGCCTTATGACCAAAATTATTGCGAGAAAAACAATAGCCAAGAAAGAGATTTTGTTATCGATTTTGAAAGGACTTCTTGGTGGAACAACTCTTCTGAACTCATTCTTGTTATTCTTGTGAGAATACTCATATTTATTTTGGTCATCATTACCTTTCATATTTCTTCTTTCATTGTTGATGGTCCAACCTTTGAGAATATTGGCATATATTTTAGGACTTTCTTCGTTTTCCTTTTCTGATGGCTTGGTGACCTTAGTGCTTGCATCTCC
>JZKD02S1425921.1:0-11109 GCA_000966675.3 Picea glauca | reverse complement strand
GTACCAGAGTACCAGAAAACCAGAAGAACCAGTCCAGAAATCCGCAGATCAGATTTGAAGGGGTAAAAGTTGGATTTTCAAAAATCTGACTACACCATCTAACTCGCCTCAACTCAGCGCACCTATCTCCTGGATCAAAATTTCAAAATTTGAAGTTTGAAAAATTAGGGTTTCCTCATAAAACCCTAAGTTGCAGTTGCAGTTGCAGTCTCAGAACCAGTTGTAGTTGCAATACTTGTTGCAGTTGTAGTTGCAGTACCTACTGCAGTTGCGATCGTAGAACCAGTTGCAATCACCCTTGAAGTTTTTTGTAATGATTACCGTTGCTACCAGATGAAGCCACTACCTACAAATGCTATCCTAGGTATCTACTCACATATGTTTAATGGTTAAACCCTAAAGAGTATTTTCAAATGAAGGGATCTCTTGCCATAGATCCAGAAGGATCTCAAGATCCAACACATTCAAAGGAATAATGCAACCCAGGTGTGATTATTCTAATATGCATCTATTTGTTATGAAATTATCTTGATTATTGTTGCATGTTGAAGCTATGATCGAACTATTAGAAGAATTAAAATTTGATCATAGAGCTTATCCTCTAACCTAAACTTCTGTCAAGATAGCACATTGTCTTAGTATAGCAGACAGGTTGAAGAAAGCACTCGTCACTTGAGTGAAGGAGACCTGAAAGAAAAACAATCACTCACTCTTGAGGACAAGGCTGCAGGTTTGATTAATCAAGATTCAAAGGAGAAACCTCGTGTGTTAGTTTCATATTTCCATGGAAGAATGCTTGGTCACAACACTATGAGAGTGTTGACCTCATTTTGTATTGTATTCCTTACCTTTAATATTTGCTAAATTATAAGTAATATCTCTAAAGGAGCTACTGTGATGATTGTTCGTGCTATTATTATCAAGAAGGATATTATTCTTGCTTGTTGTTTTGTTGACCTTGCTCCAGGTCACATGAGGAAGCTATAGCGAAGGTTGCAGAAGGAAAAATGCTAAACGAGAGATCATAAATGAAGCAATCATCAGTGGAAAAGAAGAAGGTCGGTCACTCAGAAACTACCATGAACCATGATATTGAANAACCAATCACACCATCAGCTGCATGCGAGGCAACCAGAGTAGTAGAAGTGTTGGAACTACCCGGACGAGGTAAATCAGGTAGTAAATCATACAAGGTTCCCGTTTGTGAATAAACAAGATCAATATACTGAGCACGACTAATAGCCTGCTCTTCTGTGAAAACACCGCCCATAGCAATGTATTTAACAATTTTGTTTACAAAAGACTTGGTAAACCATTCTGCCAGTAACTGATCAGGAAGTTCAAGTTTAATGAGACGTCGCCTCCGTCACCACTCATGAATATGATCAGATATATGAGTGCTCGAGCTTTGTTTGAAGGAGGTTAAAATCTCAGTGCCGATATCATAATGGATCGGTAATTGGTAATGTGTTAGAAAGGCCATTGAAAGGGTGTTGAAATCTGAAAAGAAACCTCATGGTAATTCAATGTACCACTTCGCAGCAACACCTGTAAGAGTTCGTTGAAAAAGACGCAGTCTAATGGAGTCGTCCATCAACGAGTTGGATGAACACCACAAATGGAAAGTAATGACATGATTATTTGGGTCCTCTCCCACCTTCCCATCGAATTTTGGAATATCCAATGGAAGCTTTGCAGGAATAACAGGCCATCGGGGAGAGTGACGAATAGGATCATTAAGAATCCTAGACAAATCTGGCAGATCTAAAATAGCAAGAAAAGGCAACTACCGATTCACTTGTGGATACTGGTGACTTTGGGGTGGAAGCCCTGTCGGTAGACCAGTAGGACCGTATGCAGTCTTCCCATAGAGGGAAGACCCCGGATAGTTCTGTGGTGGTTGAATAGGATAGTAACCCCAAGGATTGTGACCTTGAGTCTGAGTGGGGACTTGAGGTTGAGTATTTTGACCCGAACCCCNAACCAATCACACCATCAGCTGCATGCGAGGCAACCAGAGTAGTAGAAGTGTTGGAACTACCCGGACGAGGTAAATCAGGTAGTAAATCATACAAGGTTCCCGTTTGTGAATAAACGAGATCAAGATACTGAGCACGACTAATAGCCTGCTCTTCTGTGAAAACACCGCCCATAGCAATGTATTTACCAATTTTGTTTACAAAAGACTTGGTAAACCATTCTTCCAGTAACTGATCAGGAAGTTCAAGTTTAATGAGACATCGCCTCCGTCGCCACTCATGAATATGATCAGATATATGAGTGCTCGAGCTTTGTTTGAAGGAGGTTAAAATCTCAGTGCCGATATCATAATGGATCGGTAATTGGTAATGTGTTAGAAAGGCCATTACAAGGGTGTTGAAATCTGAAAAGAAGCCTCATGGTAATTCAATGTACCACTTCGCAGCAGCACCTGTAAGAGTTCGTTGAAAAAGACGCAGTCTAATGGAGTCGTCCATCAACGGGTTGGATGAACACCACAAATGGAAAGTAATGACATGATTATTTGGGTCCTCTCCCACCTTCCCATCGAATTTTGGAATATCCAATGGAAGCTTTGCAGGAATAGCAGGCCATCAGGGAGAGTGACGAATAGGATCATTAAGAATCCTAGACAAATATGGCAGATCTAAAATAGCAAGAAAAGGCAACTGCCGATTCACTTGTGGATACTGGTGACTTTGGGGTGGAAGCCCTGTCGGTAGACCAGTAGGACCGTATGCATTCTTCCCCTAGAGGGAAGACCCCGGATGGTTCTATGGTGGTTGAATAGGATAGTAACCCCAAGGATTGTGACCTTGAGTCTGAGTGGGGACTTGAGGTTGAGTAGTTTGACCCGAACCCCAAATAGGATTAGTCACACCTGGATATGGTTGGCGTGTAGTAGGGACAACTTGCTTCCCCCCAACATTTTGAGGAAAGTGTTGCATAAGTTGATTCCAATACTGGGCCAATGCAGGAGATATGTTTTGTCCTAAAGGTGAGGTTGGTCCCCCTATCAAAGGGACAGTTCCACCCGGAAGTTGTGTACCAACCATAGGTTGTGTAGTAACTGTATTATGTCCAGGAAAAGGAAAAGGAAACGTACTACCCTGTCCACCAACAGGATTGTGCAAGTTTGGTGCAACAGTCGGGATAGTGCTACTAGTATTAGGATTGCCAGTAGGAAACTGAGGGAGTGTCGGGATGAAACCGGGAATAGGATGCCCAGGAAACTGAGGACCACCTGGGCAACCAGCTGCAGTTTGTGGATGTGTTGGATGGGAAAAATTCAACAAAGGATTCAATGCATGGTAACCAGGCAGTAAATTCGGGTTAACCTCAGGAGTTCGCTGGGTATTGATAGGAGGAAGAGTAGTTGCAGTAATTTTGGTTTGGACACCCATAATATTCGCAATATGCGCCATCTCGAGAGGGAGAAAAAAATGATAAGTGGTAGTCTCCGGTGTAGTCTCTGGTTCAGGAGACATAAGAGGGTTGATTTTGTAGACAGGGGATGACTCAGTACCAAACAAGACTCATCGAAAATCACCCGACCAAAAAGGATCTTGGCCTACTACACCCTGAGAAGTCCCAGCAGTTGATTCAGAGGATGTAACAACGGTTTCTTCAGAAGGATTTAATCGTCCAATAGGTCGTTCACCACGATGAATGCGATAGTCCTCTATAGTATGGGTTATTCGAAAATCAGCAAGAGGATCAGTGGATTCTACTTGTGGAGGTGGTGTAAAAACCTCTGGGACATCACTTATGTCCACGTGTGGTAGAGTAACAAGGGGAATTTCACTCGGACGAGGAGAGTCCTCAGGGATACCCTTAGGTGTTTCCATATGAAAAGGTTGTGAAGCTTTCGGATGTTCCGGGGACAAACCTTGCATCCTACGTGAACGTCGTGGGGGAGCAATTGTAAACAAGTAACCAAATCCCCAACAAAAATCCCCAGTGGAGTTGCCAATTTTTTTATAGGATAAATCCGTGAGTGCGGACACAAACCGATCTCCCTAGATCCACCTGGATCTAGAACAAAACAGGACAGAATAATACACTTTCCCTAGATCTAGCCTANGTTACTTAGATAGGGAATGATCCCAAGATATCTGGAATGCCAGCACCTGAATAACCATTCGAAAGCCAACTCACCCTTCTAGAAGATTCCCTTCTAGAAGGTTCGATATTTTTATTTTTTTCCTCTTTAAGAACATGTTCGCACCCTAACAATGAGTACAATGAGAGAATTTCGCACCCCAGCTTAATGTAGCCTACGAGAATCAGGCATTCTCGCAGGTGAATATATAAGTAGCCTGTGAACATTCTTCAAAAGTGTGAGTTCTGGAAGAAGACAACTGTAACTTTTCTCAGGAAAGTGTTCTTAGTAAAGAGCTTGATTTTCCATCATCATAACATCATCATGACATCATCATAATGACCAAATTTGTGTATAACATGAATGAACAGGTTGCTGATGTGATGACTAAGCCTCTATCTCGTGTAAATTTTGAACACTTTCGAGATAAGCTTGGTATTGTCCGAAAGGACCTTCCCTGAAAGGGGGAGTAGATGTATTCCTTTCTTTTGACCTCGCTATTAGATGTAAAGCAAGATGAGTCATGCTTCTAACCTCGCTATTAGATGTAAAGCATGACGTCGTTTGATCCTTGCTTCTGACCTCGCTGTTAGACGTAAATCAAGATGAGTCATGCTTCTGACCTCGTTGTTAGACATAAAGCATGACGTTATGTGATCCTTACTTCTGACCTCATTGTTAGACGTAAAGCAAGATGAGTTATGCTTCTAACCTAGTTGTTAGACGTAAAACATAACGCCACTGATTCCTTGCTTCTGACCTAGTTGTTAGATGTAAAGCAAGATGAGTCATGCTTCTGACCTCGCTGTTAGACGTAAAGCATGACGCTATGTGATCCTTTCTTCTGACCTTGTTGTTAGACGTAAAGAAAGATGAGTTATGATTTTGACCTAGTTGTTAGACGTAAAGAATAACACCGATGATTCCTCGCTTCTGACCTCGTTGTTAGATGTAAAGAGAGATGTTGATGATGTTCCTTGCTTTTGACCTAGTTGTTAGATGTAAAGCAAGATGTGTCATGCTTCTGACCTAGTTGTTAGGTGTAAAGCATGACGCTGTGATTCCTCTCTTCTGACCTAGTTGTTAGACGTAAAGAGAGATGATGATATTACTTTCTTCTGACCTAGTTGTTAGACATAAAGAAAGATGTGACTGACACTGAGCTGTGATGTTAAGCTAGTGTAGTACTGATGTGACAACCTAGTGCTGTGAGGAGGCATCATTTTTTATTGATACATGTTTGATGCAAATGATGATAGCATTCTTTTGAGATTGATGATGTTGTTGATGAAGAAAACTTTCGATGACTCGTAAATGTGCTAGACAATTGTTCAAGATGATATTGACGATACTGTTCTCGAGATGCCACCGATGATGCAGACCTCTCTNAAAAGTGTGAGTTCTGGAAGAAGACAACTGTAACTTTTCTCAGGAAAGTGTTCTTAGTAAAGAGCTTGATTTTCCATCATCATAACATCATCATGACATCATCATAATGACCAAATTTGTGTATAACATGAATGAACAGGTTGCTGATGTGATGACTAAGCCTCTATCTCGTGTAAATTTTGAACACTTTCGAGATAAGCTTGGTATTGTCCGAAAGGACCTTCCCTGAAAGGGGGAGTAGATGTATTCCTTTCTTTTGACCTCGCTATTAGATGTAAAGCAAGATGAGTCATGCTTCTAACCTCGCTATTAGATGTAAAGCATGACGTCGTGTGATCCTTGCTTTTGACCTCGCTGTTAGACGTAAATCAAGATGATTCATGCTTCTGACCTCGTTGTTAGACATAAAGCATGACATCGTGTGATCCTTACTTCTGACCTCATTGTTAGACGTAAAGCAAGATGAGTTATGCTTCTAACCTAGTTGTTAGACGTAAAGCATAACGCCACTGATTCCTTTCTTCTGACCTAGTTGTTAGATGTAAAGCAAGATGAGTCATGCTTCTGACCTCGCTGTTAGACGTAAAGCATGACGCTATGTGATCCTTGCTTCTGACCTTGTTGTTAGACGTAAAGCAAGATGAGTTATGATTTTGACCTAGTTGTTAGACGTAAAGAATAACACCGATGATTCCTCGCTTCTGACCTCGTTGTTATACGTAAAGAGAGATGTTGATGATGTTCCTTGCTTTTGACCTAGTTGTTAGATGTAAAACAAGATGAGTCATGCTTCTGACCTAGTTGTTAGGTGTAAAGCATGACATTGTGATTCCTCTCTTCTGACCTAGTTGTTAGACGTAAAGCGAGATGATGATATTACTTTCTTCTGACCTAGTTGTTAGACGTAAATAAAGATGTGACTGACACTGAGCTGTGATGTTAAGCTAGTGTAGTACAGTGATGTGACAACCTAGTGCTGTGAGGAGGTATCATTTTTTATTGATACATGTTTGATGCAAATGATGATAGAATTATTTTGAGACTGATGATGTTGTTGATGAAGAAAAATTTCGATGACTCGTAAATGTGCTAGACAATTGTTCAAGATGATATTGACGATATTGTTCTCGAGATGCCACCGATGATGCAGACCTCTCTCGCCTGATGCTGATGAAGAATACCCTTCNAGGGTTTTGGGCACTATTTGGGTGAAATTGCAAAATCAAATGGTAAATGGACTATTTTGACTCATTTTATTCACTTTTTACCATTTTAGTTTCAAATTAAATTATTTTTTTAATTTTTTACGTATGCCCTAAGCCAAATGAACTTTGCAAAGTGTCTCTATTATAGATTGAGAGATCTAAATATCGGACGTTTGACATGGATCCTCCAATTTTTGTTGTTTTTGTGTGTTTTTATTATGTACATATAATTTTAGGGTCTTTTAGGAAAAACTCTGAGCATAATCTTAATTCTTTCTCACAGTCGTGAAACCATGAGAATTTAATCGAGTAATCTTTTTTCTCTTTTTCGAACTTGCATTGGTAATACGAAAAATGAACCCTATGGAGTATCCTTCATTCTATTTTCAAGCTCCCTAAACACGAAAAGATAGTCGATAGAACTTGTTCTTTTCACACTCGTAAAATCATTTGAAGAAAACATTTGATGAGTCGTGGATTATCTGTTTTTTTGTCTCGTCAAACTAACTTATGAAAAATGACATTTTGGAGTTTTCTTTAAGTGTTTTTAGACTCTTTAAACATGAAAAACCCATGAGTTATCTTTCCTTGGACTCGTAAAACAAGAATCGAAAGGATCATATGGGAACAAACCACTCCTTCCTAGGGTTTGTTAAAAATACTCTGAGGGACTCATCCGAAGGATGAGCTTACATTACAAGCATATTTTATCCTCCTCAAGTTTGCTTAAAAATAAATAGGTACTTTCCATAAATGGTGGGGCAAAATTGGGAAATAAATGTATATATGTATCTGTTTTAGTGGCAGTAAGTCGCTCTTGAACATGACACCCCTCTTCATCACTGTATCCGGGTTGGGAAATCCATTGTCTCTCGTTTGACCATCCACAAGTCCGTATGTTGGGTCCTCCTTGAGTCAATGATGCCAAGACAATTGTTGCTTCTTTCATATGTTCAAGAGACGTCCAACCTAAACGAGCCTTTTATCGAGTCAACCATTTTCATTCCTAAATTTTCTACGATGGCGGCCTTCCCTAAGTCAGTTTCAAATCATTTCATACCCTGATATACTTCAAATATATTACATATTTCATGTGATTGATGCAGGATACATTAAGTCCGTCCTGTGACGGGTATTTTCCTATTGAATTCAACTCATTATCTGGGAATAAGACTTAGAAATAATTTAGTACCTTGGAACCTGCATGCCTCAATGGAAGGTATCCTCGCTTTCAATAGTGGTTTCACATCATTGGCCCCTGATTGAAATATTCCATCGAGTGTTCTACTTTGACTCATTCATTCACATTTATTGGATTGTACTAGATTACCTTGGGAGTCACTGACATCAATGGTGATTTCCCTCTCACTTGTTAACGGTTTTCATTAATGATCGGTAATCAAGTGGTTTCTACCATGTTCGACTTCAACACCTATAATCACATGGCTAGATTCGTACTACGAGACAATGGAAATAAAGACCCTTGATCTCACCATATCGGTCCAGGTTGTGATGGAGTATTCATGCATTTTTATTGACACATAAATCCACTATGTATGTCTTGTGGCTATGTCTGAATTTTAATTCTTAAAGAGCATAGATCCACATTGTATTTCTCATGGCTATGTTGAATCATGATGTCATAGATCCAAAGTGTATATTTAGTGGCCATGAATCACTTGACACTTATGATTAGGATCACTTGTAGTCTGAGTATGGGAATGCTTACCTCAAAAGATAGTATATTATTATGCAGATGCTTGTTTGTTTGCAGGTTCACGACCGATGTGCTCCTTGTTTTCGACACACACATTCTACAAAGTTTTTTAGCCGTCACAAGTTCCAACTTCATACTTTGGGGGGGAATTCTTTTAGCATGTTACACATTATTTTGGTCACCCCAGTGATCAACTGACGATATGTGCATGACTCAATTCCATGTTCCCTGAAAACATTAAAAGAGACTTTCTCCAAGAGAAAAGTGGATTATCTTTTCTAACTTAAAAACTACATCAAAGGATATTTTCACACACTTCTCTATTATTTGGGTGAAACAATGTTTGATCGTCGCATGTTGCACCAAAAAAGGACTGTGTCGTCATCACAGGTTGCTTGTGGATAGGGTGCGATGATTCTTAAACAAGACGAAAAGTGGAATTTATGAAGGTTCTATAAGGGAATCTTCTAGAATATGAGGTAGCCTCTGATTGGTTTGGATATTACTTGCTTCTCTGATTTAGTGGGATCATCCTAATCTCCTCATCCATCCCTCTTTCACCCTATATAAATAGGGTTCTCTCATGGAAAAAGGATAAGGCTTGCTTATGCATGAAGAATTTTGTTATAGATTATGCTTGAGATAACTTTGCTTTAGCCCTCCAAGTCAGGTTGTGTATGTTCTTCATCAAAAGAATTGGAGCAAAGGTGTGTGTGTCGAAGAAAAGAGCCATTGTAAGGGACCTTGCAACATCAAGGCATGGGTTGTATTCTCCACTTTCATTTAATATAATGCAACAATACATGTATTCCCTATAAAGGTGTCTTTACTTTTATTGTATAACTCCTTGATATTATACATAGAGTTCATTGGAATATATATATTGTTTTTCTCTCTCTTTATTGGTTTATGCTTCTTAAATAGGTTCACCATCCCACAAATCCAAAGATCGAGTGGCAAGGATGAAACTAGCGAGGATCAAACATCATTTAAAAGGTATGTCATTTGTCCCACTCTGAACTAGTTTATATGACAATGAAATCTAAGGAGAAACTTGTATTTTGCCATGTTTTGTTCTAGCTTTCTGTTGAAGTTAAGGAGATTAGTTTGTGTTCACACTTATTGATTTCTCCGATAAAAATATTATTTTTGGAAGTATTGATGACAAGTTAAGACAAAAATTTACAAAGGATATGCATAATGAATTTGAAATGTCATTACTTGGAGAACTATCCTTCTTTCTGAGTCTTCAGATACATCAAAGCAACCAAGGAATTTTTATTTCTCAAACTAAGTATATTAGAGAAATGATAAAGAGGTTCTAAATGGAATATTGCAAACCAGTTACCACTCCTAAGAAAACCAATTGAAATTTGGGAAAATATGATGATCCATAATCTACAGACCAGAGGAAATATAGGTCAATGATTGGGATCTTACTATATGTGACAACATATATACCAGATGTAATGTGGGTAGTTGGACAGGTGGTCTAATTTCAAGCAACACCAAAGGAATCACATGTATTAGTAGTGAAGAGGATTTTTAGATATCTCAAAGGAATAGAAGAGTTTGTTTTATGGCATCAAAAAGGAAATGATATATCACTTATTGCCTACATAGATTCATATTGAACAGGTTGCATTGATGACCGGTGAAGCACTAATGGAGCAACATTATACTTATGTGAGTGTTTATTATCTTGGCTAAGAAAGAAACATCATCAATATCTTTATCTACAGCCAAAGCTAAGTATATTGCAACAACATGATTTTGTACTTAGGTTCTATGGATGAAACAAACTTTGACTAATATACAAGTTCAATATGATGAGCCCATTCCAATATATTGTGATAGTACAAGTGCCACCAGTATCTCAAAGAACTTGTTGATGCACTCCAAGATGAAACACATTCCAATAAAGTATCACTTTCTACGGGAACATGTTGCAGAGAAGAACATCAGAGTTGAATATGTGGGCACAAAAGAACAAGTGACATACATCTTTACAAAACTGCTTCCAAGGGAAGCCTTTGATTATCTTTGCCAAAGACTCGGAGTAATTTCTACTCCAAAATGAATGCTTTTGAATGCTTATCTTATATGTCTTAGATTTACACGAGGAAGCACCATAAAGAGGACAGTTCAGGTTGGGGGATCAGTTTTAGGAAGAGAGTTCAGTGGGGGGAAGTATCCCTGAGGACATTTCAGTTAGGGGGAGAATCCCTGAATGGAAAGATACCTTTTCCATCGATGACAAAGGGGAGTAGATTTATCAGATGCAAATGTAAATGCTTGGAGAAATACCACAAAGGCATGGTTCCAGGGGGAGCGATGGTCACAAGGGGAGCATGAGTGATATGACTTCAATATTGCATCAGAGTGCTACCTTCAATTCCAAAGGGGGATATTGTTGTTTATTTGGGTTAGTTTTCATTGATGTCAACCCTTGAATAAAGTCCGTTAGCAAATTTTGGTAGCACAAAGGTTTGGGTAATGGACCCAAGTTTTTTTTTATGTATAATGGTATGATTTTTAATATATTTGAAGGTATTACTATGCTATATGGATATTACATGTAATGCCATTTCTGGTGGTATGTGGAACGTCACATAACTCCTCACAGTTAGAGAGTTATGGCCATGTGAAGTTGGAGAACCCTCATGAGTCATCTAGAAGCCCCAAAAGGTCAAAGT
>JZKD02S1425910.1:0-11110 GCA_000966675.3 Picea glauca | reverse complement strand
GCCAACGATGGGGGGTTGGAAAATCCATGAGATGATATAAGTCGAGTCAAGTGCAACAAAGTTGAAAATGTATGAAATTGAAGGGAAGATAGTTGAATTGAGTGAGAAGTTTGCACGTTGAGCACAGACCTATAAAACTTCAACTGATATTAAAAAATGGGAGAGGGAAAAAAGTAAAAGGAGGCGAGAAGAGTTACAAAACGAAAGGGATCCCAAAAGTTCAGATAGGAGACCTATGTAGGCACAAGATTTCACTGGAGCAACCCTTAAGAACACCCCGATACTTCCTGAGAGGAGTAAAAGATTTTAAGTGAGTATGGCAACCGATGGCGCCCAACAAGTCGATAATATGGAGATTGATGATTCAGGACCTGCAATTCGAACTTCCCCCTTAATAATCCCTAACCCTTGCATTTCATACTTCCTCCATAAGAGATTTCATGTGGATACTCAATCCCCAAAAGTGTGGTGCCGAACTGATAAGACGATTAGATAAGAGACATGCTACTAATTGAAGTGCAAGAGAACATTCAAAATCGACCAGAGCATATATTCCTCCACATAAGAGATCTCATGGATTTCTCCACCCTCCTAAATCTACTTCTTGAAGATTCTAAATCAACAGATAGTGAAAATGAATCGATGAAACCCTTGAGAGGATGGTTCATAGAATACATAAACAAGTGTTGTCAAACAAACGATATAATCCCAAGTGGAGAACACACATAAGTAGAAATATAATACACTCCTACTAAAGAACAACGATAGATTGTATTAGTCAAGTCGAATACTCAGATTTTGACTCCACAAAGTAAGACCACATTGACTTCCCAATCGACTTTAAATACAAATCTTGCAATAGTTCCAGTTTTGAAAAATCGCAAGATAACCACAATGGGCCTAAAGCATAACCCCATTTATGAAGGTGATGAAGATCCCAAACGACATTGGTTAGTTTGTGAGAAATTTTGGTATGCATCTGATACTACTGACGAAATCAAATAAATGACACAATTTGGTGCTACACTTCGATTCGAGGCCCTCGCCCGGTTCATGAACTTCACAAATAATCAAGAACGATCGAAGGTAGAGATAAAACATAATTTCCTCACATTCCTTAAAACACAAGATATAAGCCACTTGGCTGGGAAAACATTGAAAGAGATCAAACAGAGTCTGGGAGAAACCATCCATGATTATGATAAAAGATTCAAAGATCTTTTAAGCCAAATTCCTTATGTAATTGGAAAAAGATTAATTGTACAATGGTATGTGGCATGATTGTTACAAAAATTTCAAGCACCATTACGCATGTATGACATCCAATTGTGCAAGGAAGCATTGAAAAAATCCCAGCACATAGAAATGGACGATGAAGGAGCATCGAATTCATCAATAATTGAAAAAATATTAGAAGTAAAACTCGTAGAAATTCAACAATACATAAAAAATATGTTCATTTCATGGAATGAAAATTGGTGTACAATCTGCTCTAGTGAAGGATATACAAAAGACTACTGTAAATTCAATGATGCACTGGATCCAATAGTCCGATGTATTCAAATTGAAACATTCTGTGACATCTATGAAGATGTGACAAACCATGCAATAAGAGACTACCCACATAATTAAAGGAACACTCGACCAAAATGGTATCATATTTGTGAGGAAAACAATCATTCCACACAAGAATGTCAGTTAAACAGAAAAAATAGAATAAATATTCATTCGATGTATCATACGTAGACGACCGACCAAAATGTCGACCAAGGGAATGGAAATGGTTATAGAGGTTGAGGCTGTGGGGGTTATCAATATCGAGGTGGATACTGAGGAGGATGAGGACAACTCGATAGAGGACATGTTCAAGGTTGTTGTTACTGCTTTAACTATTGGAAGGAAGACCGCATAAGTCTTGATTGCCCAATAAAGGACATAAATGATCTCAAGTTCTACAATATATGTGGAGTGGGGGAACACTCACTAGAAGATTGTCTAATTATATTAGAGAAAGTGATGAATAAGTGAAATGTGAACCTCTTGCATATAGTGCTTAAGCAAGACATTTTAAATTCCAAAAATTTCCATGCAGTAACACGATCAGGAGAGGGTGAAGACATCTACCCAGATCTGCAAGCCCGACAAAGGGGATGTCGAAATACATATCCCGACCTAGAGCATGAAGAAAGAATAATGCGGTAAACAATGAAGTTCTTCAAGAATATTGACCAAGACAAATCAAACGAAAACAAGGGAGGACCATTAAGTATTCTAGACACTTCCCTAGAGGAATTTCTCCAATTATTAAAAGATAAGTAGTTAGTCGGTTGCCTCATCGACTTACTGAGCATCCTAAGAGAATATAAAGAGGATCAAAGACTGGTTAAAAATATTCAATGGTTGTCTTAGGAAAGGTATACAAGTGACTTCGACTTGCAAGTTGACCTAGAAATTGACGGCCATGTGATAAAACAAGTCGTAGTCGACTTTGGTTCACAACGAAATATCCTCCCTAGAGAAATATGGGTTCGACTTGGAAAACCCCTCCTACATCCAACATTGAATTTCTTAAAGTTAGCAGATCAAAGTTTCATTGAAACAATTGTCACACTTATAAGTGTCATAACATCCATAATGGATATTCCAACAAGATTCAACTTTGAAGTGATTAATCTGGTCGATGTCATTCCCGCATATCTTGCATTGGTCACAAGACACAGGGTCAAAATATGAAGGCCACAATCTCACTTGAAAGGGACATAATTAAATTGAAAGGTAGCGGTAGGAAAATCATAATACCATTGGACCCAAAAAAAGGCAAACCTTGGGTTGAAACATGGGACGAAGACCATGAAGCACGATGGTTGTATCAATTAATGAACGAACAAAAATACAATATCGAACCTAACAGTGAAGGAGAAATCTTAGTCAGATCATCGTTGTCAATAGGGCATAACTCAGACACATAACTTTATAATTGGCAAATGGAGAACTATGAAGCTCAAGCTAAGGAGTGTTGTTCGATATAGGCAATCCCAATAAAGTGATAAAGAACATGCTTTTTAGTACAAGCATTCCCTATCGTGCTAGAGAAATATATAAAACAAACACCAACACTCATCTCAACTAACACACAAATGAGATCTCCCTTGCAGTTTGGTAAAAGAAATTCCTTGATGACACATGTCGAAAAAGTATCCAAATTGGTCGAAGAATAGGGGAGGGTGAAAATTTTAGTAGAATCCTTCATTAGCCAGGCAACCCGATGGTGGGAAACCCATGCACCACGACTGCAAATGTAGAATATGTTTACCTTGTACTTCGTAGAACGATTTGGTGGAAAGAAATTGTCAGCAAATGTCAACATCTTGACTTTCAAACATGGGTTCAACCCAGTCGCTCACATTCACCAATGTGAGAATGAGTAGAAGAGTAGGATATCGGGATGAAGGGGTATGGCCACACATGTTCCCAAATACTCTGGATGACATACCACATAAGTGGTATAAAATTGAAGAAGCATGTGGCCACACATTCAACTGGAATGAAATCAAAGAAAATTTCATCAGATATTTTGAATTCATCCCCGAGGACGCACATTTGCGAGAGGTTGCAAAAGAAATAAAAAAATTTCTCAAAAAAACAAATCTCGACGAAATACAAAAGAGAGGCAAAGCCAAAGTTGACATGGGATCGACTTCGACTTGTAACTTTGTGTCGGCACAGAGTCAAGACAATACAAAAACTCGTCAAATAGACATGGAAAACATAATTTTTATAGGGCAAAGTTTTCAATGGAAGATTAGTCATCCAGGAGTAAAGAGTCTTGTAAATACAATTTCTTTGGTGTCTAAGTAAGACAAGGAAGATACAGAAAAACCTGACTGCCACCCGAGTTATAATGAAGTTGTAAAAAGAGAATGACAACTAGATGAATCTAAAGCACCTGAGTGGATGGGCGCATAAATCAAATCTAAGGAGTTCGACATCTCAATATATGGTCGATCGAAAATGGTGAGAATAGGTGACTATTGGTCCAACAAACAAACCATAGAGATAGTCAACCTATTGCAAGAATATTAGGACGTTTTTGCACGTGATTGTAAATACTTGAAAAGACTAGTGCAACAGATGGGGGGGATGAAAATTGACCTCATACCTGGGGCCAAGCCCATAAAAAAGAGACCATTCAAGTTGGCACACAAATATAATCCCATAGTCCAAAAATAAATATAAGTAATGCTAGCCGTTGGCGTCATATATCCTATTGACAAGTTAGAATGGGCCAATCCAATGGTTGTGCAACCTAAAAAGCACGACCCCAAGAAACTTAGAATATGTGTCGACTTCCGAGCGTTGAACAAGCTTACAATAATTGATCTATTCCTGACATCGTTCACCAATGAAATCATTAATGAAGTCGTGAGACACAAATTCTACTCTTTCATATATGGCTTCTTGGGCTACAACCAAATACCTATTGAAAAACAAGATCAGAGGAAAGCAACATTTGTTTCCGAGTTCATGTCATTTTCATATAGAGTAATGCCATTCGGACTCAAGAATCCCTTGACAATATTTTCTCAAATATTGGTCAAAGCGTTTCAGGAATACATTTACAAAACAATGGTTGTGTACTTTGATTATTGGACCATTTGCAACTCGTTGAAAGATCACATCCAATGGTTACAAATGACGTTGTAAATATGTAGACAAATTCACTTATCTCTAAATTGTTGGGTATGTGTTATATTCATTGCAAAATTGATCCCATGTACTGTACACTGATATGGGAGTAAGAAAAAAAAATTGGTTCGATTTTGGTGGTTTTTTTTCCTCTTTTGCTTGGTGGTTTTTCGGCACATGGTTTTTGCCGATGGTTTTCAAATCCAGGTTAAGGAATTAGGGTTGTTGACTAATCTGGGTCAATGGATTAGGGGATTCAATACCGCGAGATTATATATGTATATTGTATTATAAACAATGAAGAAGATGATATATAGAAGATTGGAGGTGCAACTCTAAACATGTTGATGGTTTTTCCAGGTTGGGTTTCTAGGGTAAAATATCTATGTAATGTGTGTGTATGACATTTTATCTTTTCTATTCTTTGTTGAGAATTTGTTTGTAGTGAATAATTGTACAAGGTTATGTTGAAATAATGTAACTGTGAAGAGAATTCTTATTATTATTATTGGATTAAATCCCCATTGCGGATTAACCATGTCATTATTATTATTATTGTTATTGGATTAATCCCCATTGTGGATTAATCATGTCGGTAATTGTACAAGGACCAAATCCCCTTTTGCGGGTTGGTCATCGAACAATTACAAAGGGTAGAATAAGAAGTCGGCCCCACCAGTTATAATGGAAGACCCATAATTAATTAAAGGTGGGTTTACCCACCCAGAGTGAGAGGTCGACCTTGCCAGTTGTGACCTTTCACACGTGCCAGTTTGATATAAATAAGAGGCTAGCGCCTCACTTCAAACACACAACTCACTTGCTCATTCTCTTATGAGGCAAGCTGCAATTACAAGTNGACCTCGAGTAAGTCAGGCCAACGATGGGGGGTTGGAAAATCCATGAGATGATATAAGTCGAGTCAAGTGCAACAAAGTTGAAAATGTATGAAATTGAAGGGAAGATAGTTGAATTGAGTGAGAAGTTTGCACGTTGAGCACAGACCTATAAAACTTCAACTGATATTAAAAAATGGGAGAGGGAAAAAAGTAAAAGGAGGCGAGAAGAGTTACAAAACGAAAGGGATCCCAAAAGTTCAGATAGGAGACCTATGTAGGCACAAGATTTCACTGGAGCAACCCTTAAGAACACCCCGATACTTCCTGAGAGGAGTAAAAGATTTTAAGTGAGTATGGCAACCGATGGCGCCCAACAAGTCGATAATATGGAGATTGATGATTCAGGACCTGCAATTCGAACTTCCCCCTTAATAATCCCTAACCCTTGCATTTCATACTTCCTCCATAAGAGATTTCATGTGGATACTCAATCCCCAAAAGTGTGGTGCCGAACTGATAAGACGATTAGATAAGAGACATGCTACTAATTGAAGTGCAAGAGAACATTCAAAATCGACCAGAGCATATATTCCTCCACATAAGAGATCTCATGGATTTCTCCACCCTCCTAAATCTACTTCTTGAAGATTCTAAATCAACAGATAGTGAAAATGAATCGATGAAACCCTTGAGAGGATGGTTCATAGAATACATAAACAAGTGTTGTCAAACAAACGATATAATCCCAAGTGGAGAACACACATAAGTAGAAATATAATACACTCCTACTAAAGAACAACGATAGATTGTATTAGTCAAGTCGAATACTCAGATTTTGACTCCACAAAGTAAGACCACATTGACTTCCCAATCGACTTTAAATACAAATCTTGCAATAGTTCCAGTTTTGAAAAATCGCAAGATAACCACAATGGGCCTAAAGCATAACCCCATTTATGAAGGTGATGAAGATCCCAAACGACATTGGTTAGTTTGTGAGAAATTTTGGTATGCATCTGATACTACTGACGAAATCAAATAAATGACACAATTTGGTGCTACACTTCGATTCGAGGCCCTCGCCCGGTTCATGAACTTCACAAATAATCAAGAACGATCGAAGGTAGAGATAAAACATAATTTCCTCACATTCCTTAAAACACAAGATATAAGCCACTTGGCTGGGAAAACATTGAAAGAGATCAAACAGAGTCTGGGAGAAACCATCCATGATTATGATAAAAGATTCAAAGATCTTTTAAGCCAAATTCCTTATGTAATTGGAAAAAGATTAATTGTACAATGGTATGTGGCATGATTGTTACAAAAATTTCAAGCACCATTACGCATGTATGACATCCAATTGTGCAAGGAAGCATTGAAAAAATCCCAGCACATAGAAATGGACGATGAAGGAGCATCGAATTCATCAATAATTGAAAAAATATTAGAAGTAAAACTCGTAGAAATTCAACAATACATAAAAAATATGTTCATTTCATGGAATGAAAATTGGTGTACAATCTGCTCTAGTGAAGGATATACAAAAGACTACTGTAAATTCAATGATGCACTGGATCCAATAGTCCGATGTATTCAAATTGAAACATTCTGTGACATCTATGAAGATGTGACAAACCATGCAATAAGAGACTACCCACATAATTAAAGGAACACTCGACCAAAATGGTATCATATTTGTGAGGAAAACAATCATTCCACACAAGAATGTCAGTTAAACAGAAAAAATAGAATAAATATTCATTCGATGTATCATACGTAGACGACCGACCAAAATGTCGACCAAGGGAATGGAAATGGTTATAGAGGTTGAGGCTGTGGGGGTTATCAATATCGAGGTGGATACTGAGGAGGATGAGGACAACTCGATAGAGGACATGTTCAAGGTTGTTGTTACTGCTTTAACTATTGGAAGGAAGACCGCATAAGTCTTGATTGCCCAATAAAGGACATAAATGATCTCAAGTTCTACAATATATGTGGAGTGGGGGAACACTCACTAGAAGATTGTCTAATTATATTAGAGAAAGTGATGAATAAGTGAAATGTGAACCTCTTGCATATAGTGCTTAAGCAAGACATTTTAAATTCCAAAAATTTCCATGCAGTAACACGATCAGGAGAGGGTGAAGACATCTACCCAGATCTGCAAGCCCGACAAAGGGGATGTCGAAATACATATCCCGACCTAGAGCATGAAGAAAGAATAATGCGGTAAACAATGAAGTTCTTCAAGAATATTGACCAAGACAAATCAAACGAAAACAAGGGAGGACCATTAAGTATTCTAGACACTTCCCTAGAGGAATTTCTCCAATTATTAAAAGATAAGTAGTTAGTCGGTTGCCTCATCGACTTACTGAGCATCCTAAGAGAATATAAAGAGGATCAAAGACTGGTTAAAAATATTCAATGGTTGTCTTAGGAAAGGTATACAAGTGACTTCGACTTGCAAGTTGACCTAGAAATTGACGGCCATGTGATAAAACAAGTCGTAGTCGACTTTGGTTCACAACGAAATATCCTCCCTAGAGAAATATGGGTTCGACTTGGAAAACCCCTCCTACATCCAACATTGAATTTCTTAAAGTTAGCAGATCAAAGTTTCATTGAAACAATTGTCACACTTATAAGTGTCATAACATCCATAATGGATATTCCAACAAGATTCAACTTTGAAGTGATTAATCTGGTCGATGTCATTCCCGCATATCTTGCATTGGTCACAAGACACAGGGTCAAAATATGAAGGCCACAATCTCACTTGAAAGGGACATAATTAAATTGAAAGGTAGCGGTAGGAAAATCATAATACCATTGGACCCAAAAAAAGGCAAACCTTGGGTTGAAACATGGGACGAAGACCATGAAGCACGATGGTTGTATCAATTAATGAACGAACAAAAATACAATATCGAACCTAACAGTGAAGGAGAAATCTTAGTCAGATCATCGTTGTCAATAGGGCATAACTCAGACACATAACTTTATAATTGGCAAATGGAGAACTATGAAGCTCAAGCTAAGGAGTGTTGTTCGATATAGGCAATCCCAATAAAGTGATAAAGAACATGCTTTTTAGTACAAGCATTCCCTATCGTGCTAGAGAAATATATAAAACAAACACCAACACTCATCTCAACTAACACACAAATGAGATCTCCCTTGCAGTTTGGTAAAAGAAATTCCTTGATGACACATGTCGAAAAAGTATCCAAATTGGTCGAAGAATAGGGGAGGGTGAAAATTTTAGTAGAATCCTTCATTAGCCAGGCAACCCGATGGTGGGAAACCCATGCACCACGACTGCAAATGTAGAATATGTTTACCTTGTACTTCGTAGAACGATTTGGTGGAAAGAAATTGTCAGCAAATGTCAACATCTTGACTTTCAAACATGGGTTCAACCCAGTCGCTCACATTCACCAATGTGAGAATGAGTAGAAGAGTAGGATATCGGGATGAAGGGGTATGGCCACACATGTTCCCAAATACTCTGGATGACATACCACATAAGTGGTATAAAATTGAAGAAGCATGTGGCCACACATTCAACTGGAATGAAATCAAAGAAAATTTCATCAGATATTTTGAATTCATCCCCGAGGACGCACATTTGCGAGAGGTTGCAAAAGAAATAAAAAAATTTCTCAAAAAAACAAATCTCGACGAAATACAAAAGAGAGGCAAAGCCAAAGTTGACATGGGATCGACTTCGACTTGTAACTTTGTGTCGGCACAGAGTCAAGACAATACAAAAACTCGTCAAATAGACATGGAAAACATAATTTTTATAGGGCAAAGTTTTCAATGGAAGATTAGTCATCCAGGAGTAAAGAGTCTTGTAAATACAATTTCTTTGGTGTCTAAGTAAGACAAGGAAGATACAGAAAAACCTGACTGCCACCCGAGTTATAATGAAGTTGTAAAAAGAGAATGACAACTAGATGAATCTAAAGCACCTGAGTGGATGGGCGCATAAATCAAATCTAAGGAGTTCGACATCTCAATATATGGTCGATCGAAAATGGTGAGAATAGGTGACTATTGGTCCAACAAACAAACCATAGAGATAGTCAACCTATTGCAAGAATATTAGGACGTTTTTGCACGTGATTGTAAATACTTGAAAAGACTAGTGCAACAGATGGGGGGGATGAAAATTGACCTCATACCTGGGGCCAAGCCCATAAAAAAGAGACCATTCAAGTTGGCACACAAATATAATCCCATAGTCCAAAAATAAATATAAGTAATGCTAGCCGTTGGCGTCATATATCCTATTGACAAGTTAGAATGGGCCAATCCAATGGTTGTGCAACCTAAAAAGCACGACCCCAAGAAACTTAGAATATGTGTCGACTTCCGAGCGTTGAACAAGCTTACAATAATTGATCTATTCCTGACATCGTTCACCAATGAAATCATTAATGAAGTCGTGAGACACAAATTCTACTCTTTCATATATGGCTTCTTGGGCTACAACCAAATACCTATTGAAAAACAAGATCAGAGGAAAGCAACATTTGTTTCCGAGTTCATGTCATTTTCATATAGAGTAATGCCATTCGGACTCAAGAATCCCTTGACAATATTTTCTCAAATATTGGTCAAAGCGTTTCAGGAATACATTTACAAAACAATGGTTGTGTACTTTGATTATTGGACCATTTGCAACTCGTTGAAAGATCACATCCAATGGTTACAAATGACGTTGTAAATATGTAGACAAATTCACTTATCTCTAAATTGTTGGGTATGTGTTATATTCATTGCAAAATTGATCCCATGTACTGTACACTGATATGGGAGTAAGAAAAAAAAATTGGTTCGATTTTGGTGGTTTTTTTTCCTCTTTTGCTTGGTGGTTTTTCGGCACATGGTTTTTGCCGATGGTTTTCAAATCCAGGTTAAGGAATTAGGGTTGTTGACTAATCTGGGTCAATGGATTAGGGGATTCAATACCACGAGATTATATATGTATATTGTATTATAAACAATGAAGAAGATGATATATAGAAGATTGGAGGTGCAACTCTAAACATGTTGATGGTTTTTCCAAGTTGGGTTTCTAGGGTAAAATATCTATGTAATGTGTGTGTATGACATTTTATCTTTTCTATTCTTTATTGAGAATTTGTTTGTAGTGAATAATTGTACAAGGTTATGTTGAAATAATGTAACTGTGAAGAGCATTCTTATTATTATTATTGGATTAAATCCCCATTGCGGATTAACCATGTCATTATTATTATTATTGTTATTGGATTAATCCCCATCGTGGATTAATCATGTCGGTAATTGTACAAGGACCAAATCCCCTTTTGCGGGTTGGTCATCGAACAATTACAAAGGGTAGAATAAGAAGTCGGCCCCAACAGTTATAATGGAAGACCCAGAATTAATTAAAGGTGGGTTTACCCACCCAGAGTGAGAGGCCGACCTTGCCAGTTGTGACCTTTCACACGTGCCAGTTTGATATAAATAAGAGGCTAGCGCCTCACTTCAAACACACAACTCACTTGCTCATTCTCTTATGAGGCAAGTTGCAATTACAAGTTGGA
>JZKD02S1425899.1:0-11110 GCA_000966675.3 Picea glauca | reverse complement strand
ATCGATTTAATAAAAAACCTACTTGATGAAACATGATTAACAAAATTACATAGAATTTGGCCCATTGAGGGCTTCTTTTTTGGGGCCAACCTAGAATTTCAAAGCTTGCTCAACTAGACGCATATCCATGTCATCCAAGTCCCTTGTGTTGGCATCACTTACTACAAATTCCTTAGTTAACATACATAAGCACTGCAGAGCTGAAACCTCCTTTTTTACTATAATGGACTAGAGCATGAAGATTCCCTTGCAGAGATAATGGATAATAAGGTAGAGGGTTGCATGGTCATTGCTTGAATATGGAGATACAATAAAATTCTAGAGACTGGTGACTAGAGAGAATCCATTCTATCTTCCAATTCCTTGTATTTCCTCTTATGAGTATCCATAAAAACTACAAACCTATTCTCTATTTCTCTGAATGTAGTGACCTAAAGACTAGATTCAATGACATGCCAATCCTGAAATTGGGTTTCCACTTGTTCCCTATATTCCAATATCCTTGTCACTTTGCCCATTTTCGAGTGGATATTTTCAATCACATTGAGCCTCAGATACTTGATGTTCACACCTATGTATTCCTATTCAAACGTATGTTGATTCACACAAGACACAACTCTCAAAGTGATATTTATAGTTAGCCACTGGTACTCTAGTTTCACCATCAAGACAAGTTGCTTCCTTTCTAGTTAGAAACCCACATTACACACCCAGTCCCCAATTTTTTTCACAAATTGATTCTCTTGTTGAACACCCAATGGAACCACTATAACTAGCTAGAACAATGAATTTTGATGCTAATGAAATAATTATAACATTGAACCCAACATCCAAGAACAAATTAATTAAACCACATGTGATAACTTATCTACACTTTTCATTAATCATAAACCCCATCGCTGACGAGAATGAATGACGAAGTATCAGACTCCATGAAGGCTTTAAATCCCATTTTATGTTTACATCCTTGGACTGACAATTGTTGCAACCTGACATATTCATGGATGGTTTTGAGGTTAGACTGACACTTGTTGCAACTTGACATATTCATGGATGGTTTTGAGGTTATATCATGGTAGGGGGACATCACCAATGCCTCCCACCCATTTACATTTAATATTCTTTCTCTTGTTTCAAGCCCCATATTATCTTTTGTATTAACTATTGAGTTGTGGATTCGAAGGATCTCAAAGAACTGATTTTTTTCAAAATATTTTGCTAGAGCTTAATCTTTGTATATGAGTTTAGCTAAAGGGATACCTTTAGAATTCATTTGGAAATGTAAGTGTCGAATAAATAGATAAGAATTCCCCAACACCATAACATGTTTTATTCTTCTTACTTTTAGCAACACAAGTCGTTTATAAATTGCAAACGTCTTTTTTTTCATTATTTATGGAAATTCCAAACCCCAAGAATAATTAAGTTCTTGATTTCCAATAATTTATTAAAATCAATCCCTTTAAAAATATGAATTAAAATGTTTTGAGAAACTTTGAATATGAATTACATTGAAACTGAAATAAGGTTAAACAAAATTGCATATGATAAAATATATGATAAAATTTGTGTTTTGAGAAACTTTGAATATGAATTACATTGAAACTGAAAGAAGGTTAAAAAAAATTTGCATATGAAAAAATATATTATAAAATTTGCCTATGTTTCGTAAAGAGAGAAAATTTTGTAATTTTTTTTTAAATCTTTAGCTTTACTTTTGTTTCAAGAATATATGCAAGATTAAAAACATTTTAAAAGAACGTTGCATAGTTACAATCATTGTCATTGATGGGTATTATTCAAGGTATATAACTATGTATATTAAGAAAAGTAGGTTATTATTTATAAATGGAAGCAAATTAATAGGAATATAGTTTAATCTTTCATGTGGCATGGTTTTCCTTGAATAACAATCACGAGCATGTCTACATTCGTGGATAGAAGCCAATGATGGTTGTCCCCATTGCTAGTTGACATAATGATTTATGATGGTTTTCCTGCTGTGTGAAAATATAGTTTAATATTTTTCCTTGTATGTGTTCAATTGGTTTGACAAGATTTATTGTTGAATGTAACTTGGGTTCTTCGTGAGAACCAATTGTGTCTCCATTGAGTGACAAAACTTGGACCTCTATATTGGTAAGTGCTAGAAAACATGTTGCTTGTAAAGTGCTTGCATGTTGATTACGCCAAAGAAGAGAATATTAGCAGGAAAATAAGAAAGCATTAAAAGGTTACATAATGTAATGAACGAGTGTAGGTGTAAGGGTTGTTAGTGATGAAGAAAGTAGAACTTAATAAGCAGGTGAGGCCACACCAAATTGGAATCTCTTTGGAAAGTTTCTTCTACTAAGTTGTTGCAACTACAATGACAAGGAGAAAGTTGAGTGAAAGCAAAGATATGAAGGGGTAGGGATGTAGACCTTGAACTCTTGGTGCAAAAGCCACCAAATAGAGAATTGGGACAATGATTTGTCTTATTTACCAGTAGTAATGAGCATTGGACGTAGTAGATGCATTTCAAGGGTTGCGCAGAGGAAATGGGGAGAAGGTACTTGAAGGTAGACCACCAAGTGGAGTTAGGCACTTGCAAATACCTTGTTCCATAAGACATAGTGTGTTGAAGCAGTTGGTGATGTTGTTCCCAAAGTGAATCATGTGAATTAAGGGTGCCTCTTATTGGGGTTTGCATTGCTTAATAGCTATGCTTACGATGCTTTTAAAAAAGTAACAAGTGACATTTTTATCATTCACTATGAAGGAGGTAGGGGAATAGGTGCTCGCCTAGCTCAAATATAATCAATTGTAGGTATTATCACCATGAGCTAACATTGTTGTTAAGTACTATTTAATATATTCAAATATTAATGCATGTGTTACATCTAGCAATTAATTCATTACATAGAGGACTCAATCTATGGTTATACCATTTGATGTCTTCCAGAATATGTGTCTATCGAAACAACCTTCCCTATTACCTTATAACCGATGTAATCTTTGATCTAAAAAGGTCATGTGGTCTACAACACAATATATGCTACTGTTTCGACTAGCCTGTATATACTTGTCATCGACATGGCCAAGTTCCTCTTATGAAGAGGTTGCATAAGAGAGAATAAGATGATGAAGCTCTTTATTCCTTACTAAGACTACAAATTTTTCTAAGTTAATTGATTATTAACAAACAATATCATCGTATCTGTTAATTAATTCAGATTCATCTTAACATTTTACAACCAACATGAAAAAACCTACCAAATATATAAACTAACATGGGTTTATTTTTATGAATGTATAATTATTGTTTAAATGTGAAACGTAATGGGTTCTAGTTTAAATGTGATAAGCACAATAAATTTTAAATATCTTTTTTAGTTTAGAAATTATAAAATTACGATGTTCTTCAAAAAAGTCTTAAAGAATTCCACCTAAATTGTAGAGAACTTTGCTTTCTACTAACACAAACATTGAGATTGACATATCGTTATGCCGCATCTATTTGGTTTTGTTTTTATTTGCAAGGATACCCTGGTAGCTTATTCAAGGGAGGCATTGAAGCTATGTGACACTTTTCTCTGTTTCATTGCAAAGAATATCCTTTTGAAGTTTGGTTGGTTGGCTAGAAAGAGATCTGCATACATATTGCTCATTGGTTGGTAGTTTGGAAGACCTTGGAGGTGGGACTGATAAGGAGGGGATCTCAATGTCTTTATATCACTGTGTCAAATAATAAGACCGAGCAAACCCCAAAAGGGGCCCTTTGCTTTATGATTTTCTTTGATTTTATGATTTTCTTTGATATTGAAGGAATGATTGCTCTAACTTGAGACTATGGAAAACGTAGAAGCAATGGGCATGAACTACTTACTATTCTCCTTGTCTGAGCCTGATCCAACCTTGTTCAAAGGTTTAATTTCTCACTTAGACTAGACTACTCTCAAAGTGTTGTATCTCCAAGATGATGGGAGGAGTTTTCTATAGAAGCAAACAATTAGATGGAACTATTCAATCACTTGGAAATTTAATATGGTAAATACTATTCTAACCGAGAAGCATTATGCACTTTTGAGCTTGGGCTTGTTATCAATGACATCAATGACATTTTTAAGTGCTTCATTTTCTCAAATAATGCTTCTCGGTTGCTATTAGACTTTAAGAATTTAATTGAAAGAGTTGTATTTCCTAAGTTAGTCATATGCAAACATCAAAGTTATTAGACTAACTAAGAAATCTTGACATCTTTGAAGATAGTGTGAGACAATTGTACAAGAAAAATTGAAGAAAAAATAGTGATAAACAAGCAACAATGAAATAAAAAAAATGCATGTTTGGGTTATTGATTATGCTTAGAGTCTATGTTTTATGCTTTCCTATCGAGCCTTTGATGATGAAGATGTGAATAGTCTTTGTAATTTTTCAATGCCTACTTATTCAAGCATAACATCTTAGCAATGAAATAAGGAAATAAATAAAAATACATACTTGGGTTATTGATTTTGCTTAGAGTTTGTGTTCTTTGCTTGCCTATGGAATCTTGGATGAAGATGTGATGTGAGTAGCTTTGTAAGTTTTCAATGCCCTTTGCCTACATATTCAAACATAACTTAGCAATGAAAAATTACTCAACGGGTTTAAATTAGAGACAAAGATAAGAATAGGTAATATAAGGTGGCAAGTACTATGAGGCGATGGGGGAGTGAATTACACATAAAACAAAGAAATGTACACAAATTAAGTACTACGAGGCGGTTGATGTGTAATAGTATTTCACGAAATATTTTCACGTCCCTCCAACATGAAGAAAATTGCTTTAGAAATTACTAGGTGGAAACTTAGAATTATAAATCAATGGGATTTATCGTCATTTTATGTCCTTTTGTGAAGTGTTCTTAATGAGTACAAGGGATTCCTGGCTAGCTAGATTTGCAACATGTAATATAGACACATTCATTATTGTTGGAAACTGGTGACAACGAATCCTTCCATGATTAGGATTTCAGATCCCATACTCCAGCGTTGGTTGTAACCAATACGACCAAGTTAGAATATGGATGAGATTGCATTTAATAATCAATTTTGTTTGTAACTGAATATAAAATTATGTAAGCCTGTAGAGGCAGACAAGAGTGTGATAAGTGAGTGTGAGCCTATTGTAATCTCCTTGATCTGAATAATAATACAACCGATACCTATGCTTTGTGGATGTATCCCAACGTTTGGGTGAACCACATAAATTGTTGTGTTTTTTGTTTGCATTTTTATTGATTGTCTTATGTGATATTTTTGTTTCCGCATTTGCAAATTGCAACAATTATTCCATACCTTTGATTTGATAAGTTGTTAGAGAGAACCATTTGAATTTATTTGAAATCAATAGGATCACTTTTTGTTAGGAAGTGGATACCAACTGTAATAGAAACATTCATTATGCCATACCTTTGATTTGATAAGTTGTTGAATTTATTTGAAATCAATAGGATCACTTTTTGTTAGGAAGTGGATACCAAATGAAATGAAAATACAATTTAGTTTGTTATATTTAGCATCAAATCAAATAGTTGAGACTGTGATTAACCAACCAAATGCATTTATAATTTTTAATGATGATGATGATGGTTAGTGTCCACTGATATCAAAATTGGTCTATCGAACCTTAAGAAATGTAAGAGATTACTTAGATTTCTTTATAATGTTATTTTGATAATAAAAAAAATTAGAAGCATTTTAAGATCACAATATTTTTGATGACTTAGAAGGTTAGGAAGGTCGGTATTATGACAAATATTTTGAAATTGAGATCTAATTTGGGTATATGCAAGGCACTCCAGGAGAAAGTGCTTTTCATATTCAACCTTCTTGGTGTCACAAAGGTGACATATTCTTTCATGCCATGGTATTTTAGGATTGTCCAATGCCTAGTCTCAATATGTAGCTCATGAGAATTAGTTCTAATTTTAACAATATCAATTCTCTTTTTAATGCTAGTCAAATCAGAGAGACACTTTTGATCTTCAATATTAGGGTTAACCATCTCCTTATAATATCTTAATTTTCATTTATCCTCTAATTCTTTAACACACCATAGGTTCTCCTTAAATTTGTCTTGAACAATATTTTTAATATCATCAGTATTGTGTAGAGTAACTTCTTATTTTATTCCCCAATGGTTTAATCAAGACTTGGCATCATTATGTCATCCCCGCTTGAGCCATTGGTGATTTTGGCTAGAGTTCGAAGAAATTTTTAGGAGCCTCTTGTCATCCATGTTGTTTATCTTGTTCTTGTACATTAATTACCTAATCATAATTGTTCTCTCAATGGGGAAAAGACTTGCTTCTATGAAGAGGACAATTTTTAATACAATTAATAACTTTCTACACTACTATATTTGGTGTTATTTTCCAACTTTTTCTCAATGTGTTAGATGTTGAAATCACCTTTTAAAAATTGAATTTTTGTTAAACGTTATTAGAATGATGTTGTTTTAGTGAAATTTTGGACTTCTTTATAAGAGCCACCAACATGCCATGTAAATATATTTTTTACTTATTTTTTTCAATGACGTCACGTGGATGACATTTATGATGTTGCTATAATTTATTTGGTGGCAATATAAATGTTACTACTAGGTCTTGGGTGGTAGTACAAACATTGGTAGCACATTTTTTATATATATAAAGATGTTTTTAATGTTGGTACTAAATGTTTTTTATGACACTTTAAAGCTATCAATGCTTGGATTGTTGACTATAACTACATTTCAAGCATTGTTTTGTTTTAATTTGATGCATTGATGTGAGATTAAATAAAAATGAAATAAATAAAAATATCTATAAATATAGGTCTCTAAACTTTTAAGCACTATTATAACTAATTTGATGATATGCAAAAGAAAATTGAATTATATGTTATGCTAACAATAGCCAAATAACATGAAACAAAATTTGTGTGGCAACTTAATCCATACCAAATAGCTCTAAGGGATGTACAAAACAACAAACTCTAAGAGGTTTCTTTGTTGTAACTTATTTGGAATTAGGACAAGTGGCACAATGCCTAAGATGCCCAACCAAAAGATATACAAAGTACCATGGATACTTCTCATTTTAAGACGTTAAAATGATATATACTTCAAGACCTCAATTCCTAAAACAAAATAACCCTAGCATTACTCAAATCTAGCAATAAATATGAAGGAGGAGGTGGCAATGTAAACTATTTACCATTATTCTGAACATCATTGTAATGGATGTGTAAATAGTCTATTTCAAAATGTGTGTAAGAAAGTGAGTGATAAACTCACAACTACAATCATGTGCAACTAGAATTTTTCTATCATCCATATCAAACAATAGAAACCCAAATGCTTCACTGTCCCCTTTGCACCCAACCGATATAAAAAAAAAATTCTCTTTTACCAATTCATCTACAATGAATTATAGTTCTTTGAATTTTTAAGTAACCAACAATGCCTATAATATAATCTTTTATTTCACACAATCGATATAAAAAAAATATTCTCTTTTACCAATTCATCTACAATGAATTATAGTTCTTTGAATTCTTAAGTAACCAACAATGCCTATAATATAATCTTTTATTTCACAATCTAATTGTTTAGATATATCCCTAGCAACATAGAAACAACCATCATAATGTCATTATCAAGGCATTTAGGTTGTTCACACAAATTTTGTCGTTCCTATGAGGTATACTTAGATGGAAATGTTATGGCTAACAAAGTACAATCAAATGGAAATGTTATGTCTAACAAAGTACAATAAAATGGAAATGGAAAGAAAATTTTACATTTAGCAAATGAAGATAAGATAATATAAAATAATTTTATTATTTTCTTATTGAAACATGTATCGAGGTGCATTTGTCAATAAAATATCATATTGAAACATGTATCGAGGTGCATTTGTAAAAAAATATCATATTGAAACACAAAGATAAGTAAGATGCAAATCATGGCTACGACCATGTCCTCTTACAGTAGTAACCAACAACAAGAACCCACATCTATGTATAACAATGCCCATGGAAAGATCAAATTTAAATCATTGCAATTAGAGTTATTATTTCCTTGGAAAACTCAACAAGTTGCTATTAGGTTTCCTATAATACCAAACAATTATAGTTAAATGTCAAATAAGTCAAAGTAGGTTGAGGATATTAGTAAGTGATCAAAGATAATCAAACTTGGTCAAAGCACCAATCAAATTTACTAGTTTTACCTATGTTTTCAATTCATTAATAATGCTTTATGAAAATATTAGCAAAAACAAAAGTTTTTTGAAAAAAAATCATATGGTTTTTATGGAATGACAAATTAACCTTTACATTTAGGTTAACCTTCACATTATGGATGTTGAGTAGTTACCAAGTTCAATCCATATATCTTTGATTTAAACACCAAGTGCAAGCCATATATTTATTTAATGCTCTTTGATTTCTAATACTAATCTTTCTAACAATCTCATCCCCTATCTATCAAATATTACAAAATACTTCAAAATGATTAATAAAATGTTATTCTTACAAACTCACTTATTCTTTTAAGGTAGATCTCTCCCTCGTATACACATTATGATTAATAAAAACCATAAACCAACTTCATAACCAACACATTGAAATATGCATTATCTTAGTGTGGCAGTGGTTTAATTGTTCTATGTTTTGGATTTTTTTTCGAGGATATCTTCTATTTAATTTTGCTCAAAATTCGACGAAAAATTGTTGGATCTGTAGATTTGAGTGGTTAATTCTGTATCATCCGAGTGCCCCAAGCGTTTTTTAGCTCGCTAAATCCATTTTTGCATTCATAAATACAATTTAAACAACAAAAAATATGATTTTGTATAGATTTATGTCCCCAGATTCTGAAAAAAAAAAGATCTAAAACATAAAACAATTAGACAACACCCTTAATATGTATTTATATATATTCATGTATATATAAAATATAGAATTGGTGTATATATATATATATATATATACTATTACCAATTGTAAAAGGAAATGACACCAAAAATATTAAAAACACCATGAACTTAATGGAAAACAATAAGCATAACTTTATATACTTAGTCTAACATCATGCTAATGTATTTTTCATAGCCACACCCAAACATAAAAGTATAATTTAATTATGCAATATAATCGCTAAACATGTTTGATTAAACAAATATTTACTTAATTCATATTTTTTTTTTAACTATGGGAATTGGTAATTGGTAGGTTGGTTAGGTCTGAGATAAAGTCTACTCGCTGTTACTATAACCAAAAATTATATCCAACAATTTACAAATCAGATATACCAAACACTTGTTTTTTGAATCATGTTTATATTTACATTTAAGGGCATCCTTCGAATTGAAACTAACTAAATATTTACATTTAAAAACATCCTTAGAATTGGAACTAACCAAATATTTACATTTAAGAACATCATTTAAATTGAAATTAACCAACATTTATAAAATATGAGACATGACCAAAATTAATAAATTTATATTAACTCGTAAATCAAAACTTTCAACTTTATAAGTTATAAAGAAGTTGTTGATTAATCCACTAAAATGCAATATCACATTTATGTTAGTATTATCTCAATATAAATAGCATTTATGTTATTAGTATTTACTTAATATAAATAAAATAAAATCATAAAAAAAATATTCAACATGCAAATACATGCTACAATGAATCTCTAGAGAATTGGTCATTCAAAATACAACTTACAACATTAACTAAATCGTATATCATTCCTTGAGAAAGGGACAAATCGTATATCATTCCTTGAGAAATGGAAAAGCAAGACAATACCAATTGAACACATCAACCATGAGTAAAAGTCTAAAGCCATCCCACTAAACGAAGAATATAATTTTTTTTGGTATTGGTATTTGACAAATACCAAATGAAAAGAAAAATATAAGGAATACCATTCAATATTATAATGTTTTGAAAGCTGATATTGCAAGGCATGAAATCGACACTAATTATTCTTTACCTTTCTAAGATTAGATGCTAGGTGACGAGTGTACCTTTTGTATATGCCACATTCACCTAAGAATATACACAATTAATATACCATAACAAAGAGAAAACATACATAAGAATATACCCAATTAATACACCATAACAAAGAGAAAACATACTTCATATCAAAATTTGTGTTAGTAACTAATAAGAGGGAATAAGGAAAGTTTTAAAGTATCAATTCAAACGTAGCAACATATATGCACTTCATAATACTTGAATGTTGATTAAAAGATGTATATTAAACATTTTATATTTTGGAATTTTTTTGGCATTTTTTCCATTAATTTTATTAGAAATATGTTCAAGAATTATATATTTAAGTTTTTGAGTTTCTACAATCTAAGTGTTTTAGAAATTTTTCAAGGTACTAAATCTATTTAAATATTCAAAAATACAATTTAAACAACATAAAATTGTGACTCACAAATTAAAATACCAATATCAATACTTTAACCAATAACATAAAAATAAACTATAATAAAATATCACTTAAAAAAAAAAAATAAGTACAGAAATAAAAAAATTAATTAATCCTTCATTACTAATAAAATTATCAAATATTAAATAAAACACCAAAATATAAAATAATCTTGTTAAACAACCCAAGTGACAGATTTCATCTATTTTGATTATCAATATGACATAATTACCCTACTCTCTAAAATAAATACTTCACAATAAATAAATTCTAAATGCTTTTGGAATGTCTATCCAAACATCCACAACCCCTCTTGGTCTTCATTTGGATTTCTAGTATGCATAATAAGATTGTATAAGAATAGCTTAATGAAACACAAATTTTCTTCACAACTCTTGTTGAGCTCATATATTAGTCTTAGCGTGGTCTTCAAGTTATTTTCTTGACCTTCTTTTTAATTGAGAGGACAACTTGCCAGACGGTAAGACAGTACCTTTCTTCAAGTGTTGGGAGGAGGTCTTGTGGTCGAACCCTGTTGAGTCTCCGGGATGGATTTTGTAATGGCTGCTATGTAAAATGTTTATATACTAATGAATATAAACGAGAAACTTTCCCATGAAAAAAAAAAAAAAAACTTGCTTC
>JZKD02S1425888.1:0-11110 GCA_000966675.3 Picea glauca | reverse complement strand
CCCTTATTTATACTAAATATGTCTATTAAGAGAAGCATCTAGAGGAAGATCCTTCTAGAAGCAGAAGCTTCTATTAGGTCTTCTTACGTCCGCCTTATTCTATTTTATTGAAAGGACTTATTAATATTGACCTTTATTACATCCGAATACATTGATCTACCTATGTGCGGGTTAGGACCTTAACATCCTCAGATCTCCAATGGATGGCCAAGATTCACTTTGTAGTTCTCTCTCCAGAGCCCTGTTCGGAACTAGTCATGTACCACTCCAAATATGCACCACTGATGGATGGTCTAGATATTCTCTCAGACCTTTTCAAGTAGGACCAATCAATGGTCTCAATCTTCTCCTAGGTATCAAAGCCTCTCGTCTAGGTGTCACATCATCTTGCCAGTTTATCACTGTCAGATCCAATCAGTGGATTCCATGTGGATAGGTGGAACCCACTGGATGCATAGGTAAATGTCTTGAATTTGGGTGACATGTGTCTTACCTTTTCATGACATCATGTGGTAGTGCATACCAGAGAGAAGGTGCCATGTGTTCATGATGATGTTAGCATAATATTACTCATTCCTTAGCTGATTTTTACTCTTGGGTTGCGAAAATATCAAAGGCTCCCATTCCATCTCTAGCACCCTGCTCAATGACCTAGATATCATATTATTGCAACTCCAATTAATGGTCCAGATATTATCTTATCTGTAGCTCTAAATATAAGGTCGTCAGAGCTCTTTCATCAACATTCCTCATAGGTATTGGCTCTAGATATCTCTAATGGGTGCACCTATAAAGGATGGTCCATATTTGGTAAAGGAGAGTGAGATAAATGGCCCAGGATCCATCACAATTTCTCTCCTACGCAAATTAATGATAAATGGAAACGTGTCCCCGGTGACATATGCATGAAGTCACTGCTAGCATGGCACCTGCCAGATAAATACCAAGTTTTCACATGATTCATGGGACCCATCTAATGTTATATTGGTTCCATCAACGCCTTAGAGAATGTTGTTTTTTAGTAAAGATCGATAAATGAGTAGCATTGGATCAAATTCCAGATCGATGGTCTAGGTTTGATTTTATCCGTCATGACTATCGAAATTTCTTTCATCAGAGCCTCCATTTAGACCAGATCCTTGAGAAATTTGATAAATGATCCTTGGATCAATGGTAGTTTTCACCTACCAAATGATATATCTGAAAAATTAAAAGTCACGTTATCCTCATAGTTTTGATTTTAGGTTTCAAGGTAACTATCTCATCAGGCCATCGATCAATGACTAAGATTACTCACCGAGATTGATCTGACGATGCTTGAGTTTCATGGTTTCTATGAATTCAATTTCAACCATCCATCTAACAGAAAAATGATTGCAGGAATTCTAATGGAAACAATGAAACAATTTTCTTGGTTGGATATTTTCCCTTGGTTCCACGACATGGTCATAACAAAATTCCAACACGTAGTGGGAGTTCTTTATGATTTTATGAGGGATAAACCATCCAAGAATCAAGAAGCAGGAAACGGTTTCAATAAGTAGTTTGGGGCATGAGAGAGAGGAATAAAAGAGAATGCAAGCACCCATTGTCGAGGTTGACACTTTTGGGAATTGAATAGTTTCTTACAACCATAGTTGTTTGGCCAGACACCTTGAGCACAATAAATTGATAAATGCAGCAGGAAAAAAATATTCATTCCTTGCATTTAAGTTTCAGTTTGTAATTCCTTCCTTATATTATTTTGTGTTCTTGTAAAGCATCTCCTTCCACTATTTATTTTCTTGTATCAGATCTAATTTATAAAAGCTCAAACAACAAGTCATTCACCATGTTCAATGTTATTGTATGATGTATGGTAGTGACACATAAGTGATTCCCTCTAAATGTATGATCATTTATTGTCATTTTATTTGTGAATTTAAATGATATTTAGAGGGTACCTCCATTTATTTTAATGTGTGAAGATGTTAACTGTTTGAAGCATGTTTTTATTGATCTGTTTGCATCTGTTAGAGCTATTGAATTTTTAATTGCTCAACACGTTGTTCTTTTCCATAAGATACACGATTCATTCCCAACAATGCCCTGTATGTTTATCTTGTTTTTATTATAATCTACCATTTCATCCTCCTTTCAATATTGATCATCTGAAACACTCGTGGAAAAATGAATTTGATATTTGAGAGAAATTCTAAGATGAATTGAGAATTGTTTGAGGTCCTGTAATTTCAAAAGAAAGAGAGAGAAAGAGGGAAAAAATTCCCAAATATCGCACACTTATTTTATTACAAATATGGACATAATATTCATCCTGAGTCTTGTCCCCTGGGGTGCATCAATATCATTATAAAAATATATTGTAACATTCCGAGGGATAAAATTTGAAATGGAGCCATTGTCGGGGACGTAAGCTAAGAAATATTCCCTGGGGAATACAACATTATAAGCTTTGATAATTGATGGTGAACATGCCTTGGGCACTTGGATCTTAACCTTTCAACTGGTGACTCCACAAAAGGAAAATATTTCCTCTTCTAGAAGACATACCAGAAGCCACCTTGATTCTAATTAGGTGTCGATATATTCTAACTCAGAAAATCTTGTCACCTGGAGGAATATCAGAGAGCATCAAACCTTTTCTTATTCAGGTAACCCTCATATGGAAATATATCCTTCTATTGTTCATTTAGATGTTGAATATGTATATATGAATGATATACCTGAATATTCAATTTTTGCTATAAAATTTCCTCTAGAACCATTAATAGACCTCCAAAATTCTCCTCTAGAATTCTATCAAGAAGTTAGTTCTTCCCATCGACCCTTCTTGAAAATTATTGTTCCTCCTCTGTCCTTTGAATTTCATAACATATTTATAGAAAATCTTACGTCTAGAATAGGTGGAGGAAGACCTAGGGGAAATCAATCTCCCCCACACCCTACAAATCCTTAGGCCACTTCCATATTTTCCCCATTAAATCTATTGCAAATCACCCATGACCTACCTGAGAATTACATGAAAAAACTGCCCAAATTTGATGGTGATAAAGCCCACTCAACTGAAGAAAATATTAGTTCTTTCTGATACTTTATAGAATACCAATTTTTATACCATGACAATTTCTTCATGATATTATTTGTCGAAAATCGAGGGGGATATGTTAGAAAATGGTTCAGAGAGTTACATGTTGCTTCAATTGATAGTTGTCTAGCTCTAGAAGCTACCTTTATGAGATAGTGGGGGGAGAAAAGGGATAGACTATACTACCTGAATGAATTTGGCTCACTCAAGAAAAGAGATAATGAAATGTTGATGATTTTAACAAGAGGTTTAATAAGATATATAACAAGATCCCTAAAAATATAAATCCATCACAACCAACAGCCAAAGTAACATGCGTTGAGGCATTCAATGTTGATTTCACCATGACTCTGAGAGAAAGAAGATCCCAAAACCTACTAGTAATGCAAGAGTATGTAGTAGAAATCAAAGGGAATATGATTTCATTAGGTAAGATGAAGAGAAAAAAATACAAGGAAGAAAAGAAGAATGTAAGGGAAGATTGTGGGAGTTTTAATCCAAGTAGAGAACCCCATGAAGAAAATATGGATGAGATGTCTAGATTGATCAGAAATCTGGAAGAAAAAAAGTGTCCAGATTTGAGATAGAGAATAGAAATGAAAATAGATCCCTCCAAGAGGGAGGCACAAGGAATCCTAATCCTAATTAATTCAGAATACCCCCTAATACACAACTCATGAGAAGGGAGAGAAGGAATGAAGAGCAACCCATTTAACCCCTTGTGAAAGACAACAATGATAACAAATTTATTGAAGAAGTAGTGGATGAGGGCTATGATGAATACATAGAACAAATACACCTACTTGAATATGAGAATGATTTCATACATCTCACTCAAAATTATTATGAGGAGTCTCTAAGTCCTAAGAGATTGATTCCTAGCAGTCATCCCAACAAAGGAGCTTTATCCTCAGTTTAGTACAGGAATTTAGCAGATGAACTACATGTCTAAGATGCATAAGAAATATGATCTCAGTCCTAGGTAGAAAACAATTTTTGCAGACAATCAACCTCAAGCTAAGAAATTTGTTCCAACATTGTCCAAAGATAAATCTAAAGACATCCTAGACATCCCTAAGGTAGATGAAGTTTTGGAGCCTGTAAAAAAGGAAAAAGAAACTAAAGAAATTGAGGAATTAGTTTCACCTTTCAATTTTGAAAATGAATTGTCTAAGATCAAGATTCATGTGCCTTTGGTGGAGCTGGCTAAAAACCCCTCATATAATAAACAGATTGAGAAAATGATGCAGGGAAAGGGATCAACAAATCCCCTGATACTTTGTATGTACAATATGAGTCCCCTACCATAGTTTTTGGTCCTCATATTGATGACAAAGAAGAATCTATGGAACCCTTATATGTGACCTTGAATATTCATGATAAGATGATGCACAATTGTATGCTCGATTTTGGAGCATCACACAATTTGATGCCCAAATTAGTCATGGAAAAATTGGGGTTTGAAATAACCAGATCCTATCATGAATTTTATTTGTTCGATTCTAGGAAGGTGAAGTGTTATGGGCCGATTAAAGACATGGTTGTCACCCTAGACCAACTTCATGTTAAAATATTTATGATGGACGTGGTAGTGGTTGATGTACCAACAAATTATGACATGTTGTTTTCCAGAACATGGGCACAGAAATTGGGAGAAACTATGTAGATGGATATGACTTATGCAACTATACTAGTTTTTGAAGGGGAGCCCAGAAGACTGTATTGAGAGAAAAAGTTTTCTTATGTGATTAGTGATCAGAAAAACCCTACGAATCATCTCGTATACGTTGCTAATGAATATCTAGGTTGTTGTATCTTATTTGTAAATGAAGATTACAATGAAACCCCACTTCTTGCAGATCCTTTTGTAAGCCCTATGGAAGAAGTGGATAATATATGGAAATTTTATTTTGATGGTGCATGCTCAAAAGATGGATTTGGGACCAGTGTAGTGCCCATATTCCCCACCAAAAAATAAATTCATTTTTCCTACAAACTTGAGTTCGAGGCCACAAATAATGTGGTTGAATATGAAGCCTTTATTTTAGGTTTGGAGGCAACAAGAAAGATGCAAATTACCAAGCTAGTGGTATTTGGATATTCAGAGCTAGTTGTGCAACAAGTAAAAGGCTCATATCAAACAAGGCATCCAATAATGAGGGCATACATAAATCATGTATGGTATATGACTRATAACTTTTATGTAGATTTCAATACTTTTTGTTTTTTGTTTTGAGAGAGTTTAATCAGCYAACTGATTCCTTAGAAATAGCTTCCAAAACCTTTAAAGTTCGAGCCACCCCTCAAATTAAATATGASATTGAGATGACATATAAACCTTCCATTCCTGATAATATCAAATACTAGTAAGTTTTTGAAGACGATCAATAGATAAAAATGTTCATGGAAGTRATAAATGAGTTTGMAAATACCCATATTGATMCATATGATGAGGAAGACACCAAAYAGGAGATTGGGGAAGAAGCTGAAGAKATCCCAAAATTTATCAATTACATGSCTGAGCATAAATTCTTGCATYTTAAGAATAAMTCCATTCCCAAAGGACTGGTKCCTCTTTAGAATAGGTGTTTGATAKAAATKATGTACTTTTCAAACCAATTKTCCTCCCTAAGGATGATATCATTAAGGAATATAACATTGGGATTGAAAAAGATATGAAACATATTAAGTTKTCCAAAAGTATTCATGTTGATCATAGYGCAAAGTATTTGRAATTKTTCAAAGAGTACATGGATGTTTCATCATGGAGATACGAGGACCTAAAARCTTATTATACCGRTATCRTCCAACATCGAATACCCCTCAAACMTAGTGTTATCACATAAAGTTGTTAAAGGGTCATAGGATGAMCAAGTCCTTTGTTGCAMAAAAGCGTCCAAAYRCAACATTCAAATAAACCCATTTCGGGCTTAAAATACAAGCAACRGTTTTTTTTTTTTYCCAACGACAGAGATCCCAGGAGAAGYTCAKATCAACARCTCACATGTATTTGAYATGTAAAAGTTGCRTGAGGTMTAGCACCAGATAGAAGCCRCAGAGTTAAATATCAAGTGCCACACGTCCTTCTCCATTGGACGWTCATGATTTACTTTGGGAATCTGGGCTTCRGGAGTTTCGACTTCTCCCCTCTCGCTTTCATCCAGAGTGTTTTCTMCCRAAGTCCATCGATYGCTGCCACATGTCCATCCAAATATAACGGTGGTGGTTTTCTTTKGGAATTYAGGCTTCGGGAGTTTCGAGACTTCACCTCTCRATTTCCTTTGGAGTACTTTCCCCCRGAGTTGCAKATCAGGTGCCACACGTCCTCCAGAACGGACGATCAATATTTGCTTYRGGAGTTCGGGCTTTGGGAGTTTCAGCTTCCCCACTCCYWTTTTCCTCCAAATTAGTTTCTCCCAGATTCCATAGATCCTTGCAGCRTGTMCTCCTCAKATCAAYGATCRTTGTTCACTTYGAAGMTCCARCTRTACATGCAGACCACCCCCGAGCTCTGAAGTKCCAAAGTATGTGGCAGTCACCRGTTCAGACATGTGGTGCTYTCATGAGTCATGATACCTRGAATCCATCTGYAACTAACATGTGTCACCTCTCTTTTCATGACACRTCAACATAGTGACGYCAGTCCACCACGTYAGATCATCCTYCTKRAAGTGTTCTTRTTCARCRCTAAAATTAGTGCCATCTCCAAGCGYAGTTAGAATGATCCTAAAGTTGTYAKGCGAATAAAMTTTAGYGGGGCRCTAAATTAGGAGGGCTTCCCARATCRCGGAATGAGACTAGATCAATGACCATGCTTCATTRYGGGGATGCAAGTTGCTYGAGCRTTAAAATCCTTGAGCGGTCCTGCAATTGAAACCGTGGTATAGAGAAAGTRCTACGTGGAAAAAGGTGGTGAAATGTGGGCTCAAAAGMRGTGTGGATCCAAACCRCCTTTGACAGCCCCACAATCATGTGSTTCTTCAACGTCAAATATGAGAGCATCATGTGGCCACCCCTARGCATTAAGCCTCGTTGGGATCCTGAGAAAAAAAGTAGTTAATGAAAAAGGAGTRGTGGTTGAAACCTCGACTCACTCCATAAATAGAAGGCATGGAGSGTCTGACCRTGGAGATAGAAMTGTCAGCCCGAGGTACCCCTAYRGATGGTTTTTCCTAYAAGCCCATGCTGATATAAKCTCRCGTCTRAAAGAAGGATACACACAYTGTCTRAMAAAAGGATGCACAKACATAAAGCCTTGAATGGGATGGCCAAATCACACTCCTCGTAGTTGTGGAYTGATTYGATATAAATATATCAGTTTAGATTTTGTAAAGAGGYGGGGTGTTTTTCAGAGGCTGGAGAGCCGAGAGAKTTTTGAGCAGGGCTMTGTATTTTTAGTTTGTAAGCCTAAGGGCTTGGATTGTAAATATTATGTTATTGAAKATTCCTTTGAATTGTTTTTATCAGGTCGTCTTCTTAGTTTACACRCTATTYTGTTTCTTCTTGTTTAGATGTAATCTCTCTGATTTATGGATTCCTGAGGYRATGGAGGATYTGTTTTCATCATGCCCATCTTTCATGGTTCATCATATATTTTCTWTTTTTCTTATTGTYTGGATGTAATMTCTYTRTTTTATGGATTCYTGAGGYGATGGAGGATYTGTTGTCATCATGCCCATCTTTCATGGTTCATCRYATATTTTCTRTTTTTCTTATTGTTTGGATGCAATCTCTCTGATTTATGGATTCCTGAGGCGATGGAGGATYTGTTGTCATCATGCCCATATTTCATGGTTCATYAGATATTTTCTATTTTTCTTCTTGTCTRGATGTAGCATCTCTCTGATMTATGGATTCMTGAGGCAGTAGAGRATTTTTTGTCATCTTKCCCATCTTTCATGGTTCATCACTCATAAATTTTCTCTCTTCTTTCTCCTCATCACCACATAAATCCTTTTGTCTRATAGGAAGTTTAAATGCCTTCATTATTCACGATACCTATGACTTCATAGCCCAATGGTCCCRAACTRATCTACAATTACTTCTRTTATGTTTTCCTCTCTCTAYAGTATTACTGATCMACCTACTCAAACTATTCCAATACATTTACATTTTGATGGGTACTGGGCTTATCCTGTTGCATTCAGAGTGTGACTCTCAGTGCTAACATTAATGRCGTCATTTTCGGGGATGAAAGTGAAGATATATTCCCTGGGAGAACAACAACGAAAAATATYTGGYTTTAAATGGTGAACTGAAGCTAGACACATTGTTCTGACTGCTCATCTTTCACCATGGAGACTCCATTGTTCGAAAATCTATTGGCAACTCCACTRGTTTGAAATGGACAATATTTTAGSTYAGAGGTATGATTTCTATGATTTTTCAAGGATAGTTGGTTTCCCTATTACAAATCCTAGTAGAGATGAATGGGAAAGTAGCCTTCCTAAATTTSGARGAGAAGAGTGGGAGGTACCAACTGAAYATTCGTTGGATTTTCATAATTTTATTCATCAAGTTCRTATCRTGCATGAAGATGTTCAKATTAAGATTTTCAGGTATTCATTAGAGGGGATTKCTCGTGATTGGTGTTGATMTCTTCCCATTGCAAGCATCGACTCTTTGAAAGGTTTTCATGCATCTTTCACTTCGTTTTGTAAAKATTATTTTTCAGTTGAGTATCTTTATGAAAACTGTTGTGATGRGTTTTCTTTGCTTCATAAAKATTCTTCTAGTCATGAAAACCATATGAGTGATGAAKCTTGTGGAAGAAAWCATTTTACATGAACATCAAGAGGTGTTGAATGATATTCACTATGATAGAAATAACATAGAAGCATCTAGCATCATATCATATGTATCTGTTGTTTTAAATGTTCATGAAGATCAACATCTCTCTTTTGAATATTCTGATGACGAAGAACATAGTTTTTTCATGGCTTCTTTGGAACCTCATAGCATGGTTCATGTATATGATGATTATGGATATGATACTTGGGAGGGCCAAGAAGGAGAAAAGGAAGAGTTAAATGTGAAACTTATATCCTGTCCAACACTTGTAAATGAGAAAATATAACCTGGGATTAGCCAACCTGCATCCATCCTTTATCCACCTATACACTCTGAGAACATCAAACCACAAGTGAGAAATGATGAAATAAAGGAGGTAATTTCTTACCATTTGAGTGTGCCTTATTATCAATTTTATGACCCTGTGGGGTTGTATATGGAGTTGAGTTTTCCAAAAGCATTGGAGCCTACAAAATTATTCATCTTATCATCATTTGGGGGTATTGTCAGTGATCCAAAACATGTTTTCTTTCTGCTATCATACTTCCCTTACCTTTTGTGGATCATTTGCAGTGAAGAGAAGAATTATATTACCAGACAGTTTGGGTGGCTATGGTGGAAGTTTTCTTTCACCTAGCAAATTGTCAAAAGTCAGTTAGTCTAGGATTGTACATAAATAACCTCCTTCTAGAAAATGTGTGTTTGTTTTCTCTTTTGTAAGTAGATTAGTCTACATGTTAGCATGTTTCCTTCAACAAATGTATCTGATCTCGACTCCACAACCCAACAACTAAGGCACTGGAACTGCTTGTTCTTGGAAACTCACAGGGAGCATGCCATCCCCTATGGAGCCAATGTTATCACATAAAGTTGTCAAAGGGTCGCAGGAAGACCAAGTCCTTTGTTACACAGAAGCATCCAAATGAAACATTCAAAGCATCCCATTTCGGGATTAAAATACAAGTAATGGGCGAGTTTTTTTATTTTTTTCCAACAACGGAGGTCCCAGGAGTAGTTTAGATCAACAGATCACGTGTATTTGGCATGTCAAAGTTGTGCACCAGACAAAAGACCTGGAGTTAAATATCAGGCACCATGCATCCTTCTCCATCGGATGATCATTATTTACTTCGGGAATTTGGGCTTCGGGAGTTTCATCTTCTCCCCTCTCGCTTTCATCCAGAGTGTTTTCTCCCAAAGTCCACCGATCGCTACCGCGTGTCCATACAAATCTAACAGTGGTGGTTTTCTTTAGGACTTAGGGCTTTGGGAGTTTCAGGACTTCCCCTCCCAATTTCCTCTAGAGTACTTTCCCCCAGAGTTGTAGATCAGGCACCACACATCCTCCGGAATAGATGGTCAAGATTTACTTTGGGAGTTTGGGCTTAGGGAGTTTCAACTTCCCCACTCCCGTTTTCCTCTAAAGTAGTTTCTCCTAGATACCACAGATCCCTGCTACATGTCCTCCTCAAATCGACGGTCGTCATTCACTTCAGAGCTCCAACTCTACATAGAGACCACCCTCAAGCTCTGAAGTGCCAAAGTGCATGGCAATCATCAGTTCAAACATGTGGCACTCTCATCAGTCATGAAACTTGGAATCCACCTGGCACTGACACATGTCACCTCTCTTTTCATGACATGTTAGCATAGTGACGTTAGGCCACCACGTTAGATCCGTTGGATCACTGAGAGGGGGGGGGGTGAATCAATAATAGAGCAATTTAATCTTTTTTAACCATATAATCCAAGTGTTATATCAATGAAGCATTATCATCCAATAACTGTAGAGTAAATAAGCAATGAACAAATTAACAATCATACACATACACAGTACACCAGTGTTTTATGTGGAAACCCAAATCGAGAGAAAACCATGGAATTCTTTTTCTTATATGTCTTGAAGAATTACATTCATTAGAAGCAACAACTTCCTTTGTTTTCCAGCTGCAACTGGAAGGAGGCTCCAAAACCCTAGTTTCTCAGGCTACAACTTGAAGGAATCTCCACCCCCCTAGTTTCTCAGGCTACAACCTAAAGGAAGCTCCAACTCCCCAATTCTCTGGCTACAACCAGAAGGAGGCTACAACCCCCTATGTTCTCCGGCTACAACCGGAAGATGGATACAACCACCTGTCCTTGCCCCGTCCTACCACCCTGAAGTAGAAGTAGAATGATGGAACCACTGTCACACTATCACTGTGAGATATACCACTGTAAACCTGTACCAATAAA
>JZKD02S1425877.1:0-11110 GCA_000966675.3 Picea glauca | reverse complement strand
TATTTATTACTACTCACTTTTGGATAATAATTCTACATTGATTTAACATTTGAAGAAAAAGGATTATAATTACGTTATTACTGATTCACCCCCCCTCTCAGTAATCCAACATGAACTAGCTTCTGGAAGCTAAGGTCACTAAAAGGGAAATTAAGGCTGCTCTCTTTGCTATGGAGCCCGACAAAACGCCCAGACCAGACGGTTTTACTACCGGATTTCTTCAAACTTGTTGGCATATAGTTGAAAAGGATTTGCATAAAATGGTTTTGAAATCCCAAGCCTATCAGAAAATTGGGGGTAGCACTAACTCTGCCTTCTTTGCCCTCATCCCTAAGGAAAAGGGAGCCAATGCCTTCAAGAGATTTCACCCTATCTCTCTATGTAACATTGGCTACAAGCTGATAACCAAGGTGATTGCCAAAAGATTGAAAAGTATCCTCCCTACTATTATCTTGGAGAATCAAGATGGTTTTGTTCACGGGAGACAGATCATGGATAACTTTATCTTAGTACAAGAAGTGATACATTCAAGCCCGCATCGAAAAGAAAAGGGTATGGTTGTCAAACTTGATCTAACAAATTTCCTTTGATCATGTTAGACATAGTTTTCTCTTGGATTTTATGCACAAGTTTGGGTTTGGGATTGATTTCATCAATTGGATTCGGGCTTGTATCTCTGAGCCTTGGATCGCTCCTCTGGTGAATGGGCGAGCAACAGACTTTTTCAAAACAATGAGAGGGATTTAGCAGGGGTGTCCCTTTTCTCCCCTCCTCTTCATCCTCCAAGCTTTTGTCCCAAGCTTTTACTTGGACAAGAAGCAACTAGACCAAGAGATCATGGGCCTTAACATTGCAAGAGGAGTTAAAAATATAAATCATGCTCTATTTGTCGACGATTCTCTGCTGTTGGGCGCAACCTCTGTGCTTTCGGCTTCAAGATTCAAAGATGTGTTAGATAATTACTATGATGCTACAAGCATCATCCTAAATAAGGTAAAATGCCATATCTATTGTTGGAACATTTCTGTCAGTGCCCTCAGTGCCATTTCCAGATGTTTGGGCTTTGCTGCCTCTTCCAACTGGTCTTCTTTCAATTATCCGGGCCTCCCAATCTTTCATAAGACTGCCTTCAACAGAGACTAGCTCCCACTGCTAGAAAAATTCAAGCTCAAGATCCAGGCCTAGGGTTTCTCTTGGCTCAACCTTGCTGGGAAATCAATGCTCATCAAGGTTGTTCTCAACAGTCTTCCAATTTTTCAATTCTCTGTTTTGCTGGCTCCTAGTCACATCCTTAGGAAAATGGAATATTTCATCCGAAAGTTCTTTTGGAAAGGCAGTAAACAAAATGAGAAGAGAATCCCCCTTGTAAGCTGGGAAAAATTCACGAAGCTCCTGTTGGAAGGCAGATTGAACTTCAAAGACCTTTGCACTCAAAACATGGAAATGGGAGAAAAACTAATTTGGAGGCTTATCGCTCCTAATCCTGGTTGGGCGCAAACTACTCTATGGAAGAAATACCTCAGCGGTCAAGGGAAACGCTACCTCGACAGTCCCCTCTCAAAAAACGGATCGTAATTCCTCAAACTCTGTGCCAAAGCCACTCTGTTGATCAATCTCCATGCGTTTTGGATCCCGGGTAATGGAAAACATATAAAAATCTAGGAAGATAACATTATGAACAATCCCCCCCTTGCCAAAATTAGTTATTTGCATGCGCTACAAGCATGGATGTTCAATGTCGGCTTCATCATTCCGTGGGACATTTCGTGCTGGGACGACTGTAATTGGCTAAATTGGAAGAAGCTTCAGGTGCCATTGGAGCTGAAGCACAATTGTGATACTTTTTTTTCTCACCTGAAGGGCATGACCCTAATCCACGCCATGAGATAAGACAAACGTGGATGGGGCTCTCAATCGGGCTGCTATTCAGTGGCTCTTGGTTATGCAAAACTGCTGGAACAACCCCACGTCCCTCCTAATCCAACAACTTGGAAGGGGCTTTGGAGCCACAAGACCATCCCAAAAATCAATTTTTTTCTGTTGGCTCATGTGTCACAACAAAATATTGATTGGGGATAGATTGAGGAAAATAGGCTTCCATGGGCCTTCCAGATGTATAATGTGCCTCGAAAATGAAGAGAACGTCTGCCACTTAATGCTGGAATGAAAATTTGTATAAGAGATCTGGAACGAGGTTCTGGGCCCTTAGAGAAACAATTTTACTCGTCCACCTCCATCACTGAGTTACTTGCTAATTGGCTGCATAACTATCCAGGTGTACTCCCAAAAAATGAAAGTTTCAAGGCCGCCTGCATCTCCTTGCCAAAGATCATTTGTTGGCAAATCTAGCTTGAAAGGAATAAGAGAATTTTCAGAGATCAAGCACACGATGCAAAGCTTGTCACGACCAGGATAAAAAATCAGTATAAAGAAAGCTTGGGCGATCAGCTTGAGGAAATCAATTTAAGTCAGCAGGATCTTAAATGGGGCGTCAGGTTGGGCCTCCAGTTTTATGAAGTTGTAAGACAAAGAAAACCAAGAAAAGATTGGCAAATTAGATTCAATGAAAAAGATTTCTCAGCCTGGATTGACAATCAATACAAACACACTTTACTCTTCGACGGGGCAGCCAAAGGCAATCCTGGGAAAGTTGGTGCAGGAGGGGTCATTAAGAATCTAGAAGGCATAATCGAACATAGCTATGCCTAAGGCTTGGGACACACTACTATCATCCAAGAAGAAGCGTTGGCTCTGTTCTAAGGCCTTAAACAAGTCAAGGATCTAGGCATTAAAGAGGTAAATGTAATTGGCGATTCTCAATCCATTATAAAAACTATAGTGGACAATTTTGCTCCTAAAGACTTCAGACTTGCAAGATTGGTGATAAGAATCAAAACCCTGGTCAAAACCTTTCAGAGTGTAAATATCTTCCATGTGCCGAGGGAGAATAATAAGGACACAAACTCAAAAGCCAATAAAGCAGTTCTTCTTTCCGTTGGCACTCTCTTAAGAGACAGGGACGAAGATTGGGATCCCATTACTTAAGAAAATTTTGTACTTCCATGTTTTTTTGTGTTTTACTGAAACAATTCGTCTATATTCACAAATTAGGGAAAATTACGGAGATTGATTCGGTTGCTGTTTGTAGAAACCTCCAGCCTATAAGTATCCTGGTCTTTGAATTCCTGGTAGGAGAGGAATACTGGGCTTCCCCTCACATTTTGTAATCTCATTAGAGGCATTCAAGCCAAGGCTCTATTACAATCCAATATTCGTTCCTGTAAAAAAAACAAAACAAAACAAAACAATAATGATATAAAATGATTAAAAAGACGTTGAGGTATAATAAAGTTTTGAATATCATGGATAAGAGGGATAAATAAGAAGGACAATGAAAGAAGTATAAGGATAAAATTTTGAAAAATATGAATAAGCGAGATAAGTAAAGAGGGAACAAATTAGAATGATGACGAGGAACGAAAAAAGATGAAAATTGTCAAAGGAGAAGAACAACAATACAAGAGGAGACAAGACAAGGAATAAGGGACATAAGACATGATAGGGGAGCAAAAAAGAAATAGATAAGAGGTTTATTGAATTAAGTGATGAATAGTAGGTTTCCAAGATTAGCTGAGTTTATAGCCATCTTCCCGATTAAAGTTGTTGGGATGTTTTTCGATTTCAAGAGCTTCCTGAATGATATAAGAATAGTAACAAGGCGTTGAAGCAAAAATATTTTCTTGATCAAAATAAATAATGTGTTTTGAATTGTGGGAGTGTTCAATGATTGTTGACTTTGAGATGCGATTGTCAAGTGTCTTTTTTATATGCTCTTTAAGACAGGTTTTGATTGATTGACCTGTTTGGCCAATGTAGCATTTTCTGCAATAGCAAGGAATTCAATAAACACCTTGGCTTAGCATAGGGTTAGAATTATCCTTGGCAGCTCTAAAAAGATGCTTTAAGGTTTTGTGGGGTTTAAAAAGAGTTTTGATGTTCTTTTTATCTAAGAGCTTAGAAATATGATCAATAATGCCATGGATGTAGGGAAGAGGAACAAGATCTAAGGGTGGGGTAGAATATGGGGCCTTTTTGTTGTTAAGTGAAGGGTTGAGTGAAAGGATTTGTTGATTTGAGAGGTGGAGTAGTCATTGGATCTAAGGGCATTGGTGAGGTGGTCTTTTTCTTTATAGGAAAGATGAGGGGGAAATATTCAGATGGCTCGAGTAATGAGAGTTTTGAGAATAACAGATTTATGGGTTGGGTGGTGGTGAGAACGAGCATGCATGTATCTATTTGTTTGTCTCTTCTTTCAATAGACTTGGTGGGTGAGGGTACCATCAGGTTGACGAGAGAGGAGAACATCCAGAAAAGGAAGAGAATTTTCCTGTTGGACTTCAATGGTGAAATTAATGTGGGGATAGATGTTGTCAAGGTGGTTGAAGAAATAATTTAGAGAAGCTTGGTCATGCGACCATACTACAAAGTTATCGTCAAAAAACAAAACTAACATTTGGGTTTAGGTCCTGCAAAGACAAATAATCACGCCCTCCAAAGATCTCAAGTCATAACATCATGATAAGTGAATCCAAACAATAAATGAGCCATCTAAGCATGTGCATCAAAGATCACTATATCAAACAGTTAATTGCTCAAAGACATTATGCGACTTGTCAAGCTTGAATATGGGAGAGATGATGAGGTGTCTTATTGGGTAGATCTTGCCCTAAGTCAAGAAAAGTGTCCAAGACATCCCTCTCTAAGCCTTGTAAAGTGGATGAGTTGGTTGGGGTCAAGACTCAATGGGAATAAGACTCATGACATACAAGAGGTCGTAGTGTCTCATTCACGTGTGCCTTTGTAGAGGGTATGTGGCACCTTCGTCCGCAATGCACTTTTTCCAAGCCCATCCATTACCTTTTATCTTTCTTTCTTTGTATTTTAGTTCAATATAGTATAAGAGAGGTTGAAGGTCACCGCCTTAGCGTGGTGACCAGATGATGGTAATGTCACCAACAAACACCTAGTGGAAATGGGAAGGTTGGCTTGTGATGAGACCCCCTTTCACTCAGCCATGCAACTGAGAGCCATTACCCTAGTTTGGTGACAATATGATGGCAATGCCATACCACTAGATATTCAAGGACGTGATAGGTCACCTCGTGATGAGACATCATGTCCTTCAACTAACATTCTAAGCATTCTTTATTATATTGTGAGTCCCCTTTACTCAAAGATAAGCGTTTTATTACTTTCTTGGGTGATCCCTGGGAGAAGCATCCCATAGAATGAGGGACACCCCTTCTTGGGTCAATATGCCCTAAATTCACAGGAGATGAGCAAATGGAGGGGAATAATGATGGAAAGTGGTAAGTATGGTCGGGAACGATACAATGGCTCTTTAAGGGAATTCCTAGTAGCAAAGCCATCCCCAAGGAAAACCACTTACTAGGGCACAATATCAACCACCAAGGTGAAGCAGGGAAAAAGGCATAATGTCCAAGCGTATATCATGAAATCTAGAGCAATCTAAGATACAACATACTTAATTGACTTAAGTGTTGAAATGATGCTCGCCATAATACTAAGTTATACCTCATGGAGCAAGGCCCAGTGCCTTCCAGAAGCCAACTGATGTGGTGGATGCCATATAAAAATCTATGACCATCTGTGGTGGTGAGAGGGGTTTCCATCTGTGCAAAAGGGTACTGTTGGTCATGTAGTCTCTTGACACTCCATATCTATAACCCGAGGGCCTTGAGACAAAATCTCCTTAGTTATCCACAAAACAGGGATAACATAACCAAAAGATGACCATGAAAAAGAATGGCAAAACTTCCATAGATGATTTGATGTTAAGTAATATGAGAAGCACATATGATGTCTTGAAATTTTGTTGGAAGGTATTTGACCTTTTTCGAATATTGAGGTTTCTTTCTGCTATAAGCAAATGCATATTCTTCGCCTTTTGGATTTTCCTTCTCCATTTGTATTCTTTCTTGTTAATAAAAAATAAAATTTCATCCATTTAACTAATATCAACTTCAAACACTTGATTTGGTTGAGTGATCAATCAGACTTCTAGTGTTGTTGTCAACTTTCAAGAAGTTTTTCTGATTTACTTATCTAGTTGTTCAATTACATTTTGTAGGTCACCCCATGTTGAATTGATATTGTATGTAAATTTAGCTTCATTAGTTTGTATTATACTTTCGTAGAAACTATATGCACCTTGCCATGTTGGCAAATTGTGTTTTAATGTATTCTCACTTTCTTCAAATGGAACATATGGCTATAGTTGATCTCTACCAAAGTTTTCATAGTAAATGTGTTTGTTATATTTGGCAAATCATATTACATTTGTTTTTTTCCTTTTTGATATGTTTGTGCCATTTTCCCTTTACTTGGATATACAAATTCCGCAAGGCATATATGCTTAATAGCATGTGGACGTTCGATGTAGTAATCAATAATAGAATGACACATAACATATTCTAAATTGTTAGGTTCTTTTTAAACAATAATTGTGACTTAAGCATAAATGTTCGTTCATCAATTGAAGATGTGTTTATAGAGATACACTTTCTTGAACTACAATTAAGTGGCATATAAAGTTATCTATGAACTGCTAGTTGAGTTGACATTTATTGAAGACTAAGTAATGTGTTTACAAGTGTATGTATCATTTGCATAGCATCAATGTTACTTTTTTCGTGTTCTTTGTGTATTCTTCGAAATTCACTTGTCATAGATTTGTCAACTTTGGTCTTGTATGAACTGCAATACGATGTTGCAGCATAAGCATTAAGCACGTATTGTGCATCCGTATCTGTATCCCATAAATTTGGCATCTCCTTTGCAAAACTATTGTTCCAAATATGTGAAGGTTTTCATTTTAGGAAAATCGTTGGTTGCTTTATTGTACATTGTATTAATTGAATTTACTCATCTTTTGTTAGTTCCATTTCCATCAAGAAGTCTTCAAAGCTTTAGAGCATACATCTTTTGGAGATTTAACTATGTGTAAGTTTTCGAAACATCTGACGTTTCGAGTGGACATTCCATCCATCATCAGGGACAAGCTGCAAGAATGATTGAAAAAAATATGTTTGGGAGAGGATTAAATAGGGTAAAAATATTAGCCATTGGAGAGAGACATTGAAGAAAAGTAATAAAGTAATATAAATGATATTGATTTAAAATGATTATAGAAAAGAAGAGGGGAAAATATTCAGATGGCTTGAGTAATGAGAGTTTTGAGAACAACAGATTTATGGGTTGGGTGGTGGTGAGAACGAACATGCAGGTATCTATCTATTTGTTTCTTCTTTCAATAGACTTGGTGGGTCAACGTACCATCGGGTTGACAAGAGAGGAGAACATCCATAAAAGGAAGATAATTTTCATGTTGGACTTCCATGGTGAAATTAATGTGGGGAGAGATGTTGTTAAGGTGGTTGAAGAAATAATTTAGAGAAGCTTGGTCGTGGGGCCATACTACAAAGGTATCGTCAAAAAACAAAACCAACCTTTATGTTTAGGTCTTGCAAAGACAAATAATAAATCCCTCAGAGGATCTCAAGTCATAACATCATGATAAGTGAATCCAATCAATAAATGAACCATCTAAGCATGTGCATCAAATATCACTATATCAAACAATTAATTGCTCAAAGACATTATGCGACTTGTCAAGCTTGAATATGGGAGGGTTGACGAGGTGTCCTATTGGGGAGATCTTGCCCTAGGTCAAGGAAAGTGTCCAATAGATCCCGCTCTAAACCATGTAAAGGGGATTAGGTGGTTGGGGTCAAGATTCAATGGGCATAGGGCTCATGACATATAAGAGGTCATAATGTCTCATTCATGGGTGCCTTTGTAGAGGGTGTGTGGTACCTTTGTCCGCAATGCACTTTTTCCAAGCCCATCCATTACCTTTTATCTTTCTTTCTTTGTATTTTCTTTCTATATAGTATAAGGAGAGGTTGAAGGTCACTGCCCTGACATGGTGACCAGATGATGGTAATGTCACTCACAAACACCTAGTGGGAATGGGAAGGTTGGCTCGTAATGAGACCCCCTTTCTCTGAGCCATGCAACTAAGAGCCATTACCCTGGTTTGGTGATGAGATGATGGCAATGTCATACCACTAGATATTCATGAATTTGGTAGGTAAGCTCGTGATGAGACCTCCTGTCCTTCAACTAACATTTTAAGCATTCTTTATTATATTGCGGGTCTCCTTTACTCAAAGATAAGTGTTTTACTGCTTTCTTGGGTGATCCCTGGGCGAAGTATCTGGAAATTTTATACAAGTCTTTTTATCTTTTACCCAACATCAACCCCTCTAGGCCTTCAACCCCTTCTTCCCATAGAATGAGGGACAACCACTTCTTGGGTCAATTCGCCCTAAATTCTCAAGAGATGAGGAAATGGAGGGGAATAATGATGGAAAGTGGTAAGTATGGTCGGGAATGGTACGATGTCTCTTTAAGGAAGTTCCTAGTAGTAAACCCATCCCCATGGAAAGCCACTTACTAAGGCATACTTTCAACCACCAAGGTGAAGAAGGGCAAAAGGCATAATGTCCAAGCATATATCATGAAATCTAGAGCAATCTAAGATACAACATACTTAACTGGCTTAAGTATTGAAATGATGCTCACCATAATACTAATTTGTACCTCATGGAACAAGGTTGAGTGCCTTCCTGAAGCTAACTGATGTGGTGGATGCCATTTGCAAATCTATGACCATCTGTGGTGGTGAGAGGGGTTTCCATCTGTGAAAAAGGGTACTGTTGGTCATGTAGTTTCTCAGAACTCCATATCCAAAACTCGAGGGCCTCGAGACATAATCTCCTTATTTATCCACAAAATGGGGATAACATAACCAAAAGATGACCATGAAAACGAATGGAAAACTTCCAGAGATGATTTTATGTTAAGTAATATGAGAAGCACGTATGATGTCTTAAAATTTTGTTGGAAGGCATTTGACCCTTTTCTAATATTGAAATTTCTTTATGCTATAAGCAAATGCATATTCTTCACCTTTTGTATTTTCCTTCTCCTTTTGTATCATTTCTTGTTAATAAAAAAGAAAATTTCAGCCATTTAACTATTATGAACTTCAAAAACTTGATTTGGTTGAGTGATCAATCAAACTTCTAGTGTTGTTGTCAACTTTCGAGAAGTTTTTCTGATTTCCTTATCTAGTTGTTCAATTACATTTTGTAGGTCACTCTATGTTGAATTGATATTGTATGTAAATTTAGCTTAATTAGTTTGTATTATACTTTCGTAGAAACTATATGCACCTTGCCATGTTGGCAAGTTGTGTTTTAATGTATTCTCACTTTCTTCAAATGGAACATATAGCAATAGTTTATCTCTACCAAAGTTTTCATAGCCAATGTGTTTGTTATATTTGAAAAATCATATTACATTTTTTTTTTTCCTTTTTGATATATGTGTGCCATTTTTCTTGTACTTGGATATACAAATTTTGCAAGGCAGATATGCTTAATAGCACGTGGACGTTCGATGTAGTAATCAATAATAGAATGACACATAACATATTCTAAATTGTCAGGTTCTCTTTTAAACAATAATGGTGACTTAAGCATAAATGTCCATTCATCAACTGGAGATGTGTTTATAGAGATACACTCTCTTGAACTACAATTAAGTGGTATAGAAAGTTATATATGAACTTCTAGTTGAGTTGACATTTGTTGAAGATTAAGTAATGTGTTTCAAAGTGTACGTATCATTTGCATAGCATCAATGCTACTTTTTTCGTGTTCTTTGTGTATTCTTTGAAATTCACTTGTCATAGATTTGTCAACTTTGGTCATGTATGAACTGCAATACGATGTTGCGACATCAGCGTTGAGCATGTACTGTGCATCTGTATTTGCATCCCATAAATTTGGCATCTCATTTGCAAAACCATTGTTCCAAATATGTGAAGGTTTTCATTTTAGGAAAATTGTTGGTTGCTTTATTATACATTGTATTAATTGAATGTACTCATCTTTTGTTAGTTCCATTTCCATCGAGAAGTCTTCAAAGCTTTAGAGCATACATCTTTTGGATATTTAATTGTGTGTAAGTTTTAGAAACATCTGACGTTTCGAGTGGACACTCCATCCATAGTCAGGGACAAGTTGTAAGAATGATTGGAAAGAATATGTTGGGGAGAGGATTAAATAGGGTGAAAATATTAACTGTTGGAGAGAGACGTTGAAGAAAAATAATAAAATAATATAAACGATATTGATTTAAAATGATTAAAAAAATAATAATAAAATAAATAAGAATGATATAAAATGATTAAAAAGACGTTGAGGTATAATCAAGTTTTGAATATCATGTTTAGGAGGGATAGATAAGAAGGACAATGAAAGAAGGATAAGGATATTTTTTTGAAAATTATGAATAAGCGAGATAAGTAAAGAGGGAACACACTAGAATGATGATGAGGAGCAGAAAAAAATAAAAATTTTCAAAGGAGAATAACAATAATACAGGAGGAGACAAGACAAAGAATAAGGGACATATGACATGACACGGGAGCAAAAAAGAAAGAGATACGAGGTGTATTGAATTAAGTGATGAATTGTAGGTTTCTAGGATTAGTTGAGTTTGTAGCCATCTTCCCGATTAAAGTTGTTGGGATGTTTTTCGATTTCAAGATCTTCCCGAATGATACATGAGGAGTAATAAGGTGTTGAAGCAAGAATATTTGCTTGATCAAAATAAATAAGGTGTTTGGAATTGTGGGAGTGTTCAACGATTGTTGACTTAGAGATGCAGTAGTGAAGTGTCTTTATTATATGCTCTTTAAGACGACTTTTGATTGATCGACCTGTTTGGCTAATGTAGCATTTTCCGCAAGAGCAGGGAATTTGATAAACGCCTTGGGTTAGAATAGGGTCATAGTTATCCTTTACAGTTCTAAAAAGATGCCCTAAGGTTTTGTGGGGTTTAAAAAGAGTTTTGATGTTCGTTTTAGCTAAGAACTTGGAAATATGATCAATAATGCCATAGATGTAGGTAAGAGAAACAAGAGCTGAGGGTGGGGAGAAGATGGGGCCTTTTTGTT
>JZKD02S1425876.1:183400-196030 GCA_000966675.3 Picea glauca | reverse complement strand
GTGTAAGTTAAAGAAAGCATTGTATGGACTAAAACATGCACCTAGGTCATGGTATGAGAAGATAGACTCTTTCTTTCTTCAATAGGGTTTTATGAGGAGAAAAAGTGATCCAAATCTGTATGCCAAATTTTATGAGCAAGGGTATATAGTATTGATTTCCTTATATGTTGATGATTTAATAATTACAGGAAATGCAGGGAATTTAATTGATGAAATCAAGGAGCAGATGTCACAAGTTTTTGAAATGAAAGATTTTGACGAGTTACATTACTGCCCAGGTCTTGCAGTTTGGAGAAATGCAGGCCAAACTTTTGTGTGTCAGAGTAAGTATGTCGGAGAAGTACTTAAGAGATTTAAAATGGATCAGTGTAAATCTTCTATTGTTCCCATGCAACAAAATGTGAAACTTTTTTGTGATGATGGTTTGAAGGAGGTGAATGGCACTATGTATAGACAGATGGTGGGTAGTTTGAATTATCTCACCACAACCAGACCTGATATTGGTGGGTGAAACCTCAAGAAAGCCATTGGAATGTAGCAAAGGCGGTACTCATGTATCTAAAAGGAACACTTGATTATGGTATAAAATATACTGATGCATGATGTTGAGTTGATAGGTTACTTAGATTCAGACTGGGTTGACAATCCGGATGATCGAAGATCAACCACTGGATATGCGTTGGCCATTTGATCAGTGATTGTTTCATGGAGCAGTAAAAAACAACTTACTGTATCTTTGTCTTCTACTGAAGCAGAATATAAAGCCTTGTGTGCAACAACTTGTGAAGTTGTTTGGTTGGGAAAACTTCTTCAAGATGTTGGAGAAGAACAAAATGAACCTACAATGATCAAATGTGATAATCAAAGTTCAATCAAGCTGGCGAATAATCCGATTTATCATGCAAGGACAAAGCATGTTGATGCTCAGTTTCATTTTGTTAGAGAAAAGTTGCAGTCAAATGAAATAGCTCTTATGTATTGTAATACTTGTGAAAATACTGTTGATATTTTCACCAAGCCTCTTAGAAAGATTAAGTTTGAGCTGTTTAGGGAGTTGCTAGGTGTAGAAGTCAATCCATTCTCCATTAAGGGGGAGACTTTGAAATAATGGAGCACTAGATAGTTACCTAGACAAACTCTACTAGTGTTTAATGTAGATCCTATTTTCCTGTTGCTTGTTGTAATCGCCTATTCCTATATTATGATGTAATCTGTCTCCAATCAACAATCGATTGTGAGCGTAGTCTCACCTGGTGTGGTTTCTCCTAATTCTAAGTGAATATCGTGAACAACGATTTTTTATTTACTTAACAGAGTTAGGGTTTCCTTCGAAGACATACTTGCCTTTTCAGAAAAAACCCAATCTTTGCAAAAACAAACTTAGTATCATCTCATTTCAATGAAGAATATCGTGAACAACTATTTTTTATTCATGGTGTTAGATGAGTATTCTAGNACCTAAAGGGTTTGTGGAACATGGGCAAGAACACTTAGTGTGTAAGTTAAAGAAAGCATTGTATGGACTAAAACATGCACCTAGGTCATGGTATGAGAAGATAGACTCTTTCTTTTTTCAATAGGGTTTTATGAGGAGAAAAAGTGATCCAAATCTGTATGCCAAATTTTATGAGCAAGGGTATATAGTATTGATTTCCTTATATGTTGATGATTTAATAATTACAGGAAATGCAGGGAATTTAATTGATGAAATCAAGGAGCAGATGTCACAAGTTTTTGAAATGAAAGATTTTGACGAGTTACATTACTGCCCAGGTCTTGCAGTTTGGAGAAATGCAGGCCAAACTTTTGTGTGTCAGAGTAAGTATGTCGGAGAAGTACTTAAGAGATTTAAAATGGATCAGTGTAAATCTTCTATTGTTCCCATGCAACAAAATGTGAAACTTTTTTGTGATGATGGTTTGAAGGAGGTGAATGGCACTATGTATAGACAGATGGTGGGTAGTTTGAATTATCTCACCACAACCAGACCTGATATTGGTGGGCGAAACCTCAAGAAAGCCATTGGAATGTAGCAAAGGCGGTACTCATGTATCTAAAAGGAACACTTGATTATGGTATTAAATATACTGATGCATGATGTTGAGTTGATAGGTTACTCAGATTCAAACTGGGTTGACAATCCGGATGATTGAAGATCAACCACTGGATATGCGTTTGGCATTGGATCCGGGATTGTTTCATGGAGCAGTAAAAAACAAGTTACTGTATCTTTGTCTTCTACTGAAGCAGAATATAAAGCCTTGTGTGCAACAACTTGTGAAGCTGTTTGGTTGGGAAAACTTCTTCAAGATGTTGGAGAAGAACAAAATGAACCTACAATGATCAAATGTGATGATCAAAGTTCAATCAAGCTGGCGAATAATCTGATTTATCATGCAAGGACAAAGCATGTTGATGCTCAGTTTCATTTTGTTAGAGAAAAGTTGCAGTCAAATGAAATAGCTCTTATGTATTGTAATACTTGTGAAAATACTGCTGATATTTTCACCAAGCCTCTTAGAAAGATTAAGTTTGAGTTGTTTAGGGAGTTGTTAGGTGTAGAAGTCAATCCATTCTCCATTAAGGGGGAGACTTTGAAATAATGGAGCACTAGATAGTTACCTAGACAAACTCTACTAGTGTTTAATGTAGATCCTATTTTCCTGTTGCTTGTTGTAATCGCCTATTCCTATATTATGATGTAATCTGTCTCCAATCAACAATCGATTGTGAGCGTAGTCTCACCTGGTGTGGTTTCTCCTAATTCTAAGTGAATATCGTGAACAACGATTTTTTATTTACTTAACAGAGTTAGGGTTTCCTTCGAAGACATACTTGCCTTTTCAGAAAAAACCCAATCTTTGCAAAAACAAACTTAGTATCATCTCATTTCAATGAAGAATATCGTGAACAACTATTTTTTATTCATGGTGTTAGATGAGTATTCTAGTCAATGTCATCAACGATGCCTATTTAACTTTATATGCCTTTTGGCAGAAGACATGTTCTTGATTCATATTAATTTTTGGCAGTTTCTTGTTATCTTTCTACACATGTTCTTTCTATATTATATGGGTATTTACTATATTGTCAAATTTGAAGTTCTCATCAATAGGAGTCAAACCTAGTACCATAATTGACATAATATATGTCTTTTAAGATTAATTTTGTTAAAAAAAAGGCAATTCCTATCTTTGTAATATCACCATTTATTCAAGTGTAGATAATAAGCATAATGCCTTGCACAAAGGTGAGGCACTACCCTAACTATGCCCCCTTCCATCCAACTCTTCCTTAGCCACCCTCTTTTGTTCAGCTCCACCCTTGCCATCAATGTAGTTACTCCTTGCATCTTGCCATCTCTTATGCGACTCTTTATCTATTGCATGTGATCCTTGATGTGGTTAGGCATTTCTTCCAATCATCCCCACAACGCTCACCTCGAGTGAAATGACTACTACATCCAAGATTGGCCTCATGCTTACCAAAAAGGTTCCTTTATTATACCCAAAATGGGAGCGAGCTCTTACGCCTCAAAGATTCCTCAAGCTAATAAAACCAATGGAGGGTTGGGCTTGGAGAATATGGTCTACTTCAAGTATTCACTTCTAACCTCAAAGAATCCTCCCTGATCGTCCTTATGCATCAAGAAATTTGCCTGGATGTTGGTTTTAAAACTAGACCCCTCCTAAGTTAAGGATGAGGAAGATTCTGACCCTAGCCCATGGCTTGACCTATAATTTTAATAACATTTGGCCAGTATTAAAAAATCTTTGGTTTGGGTGTTTGAGTCATGGGATTCCTTCTTGTAGTGTCTATGGTGATCCACTCTTGTGCCAAGGGGTTTTTTATCCTCAAATTTCTCTCTTTTCTTAACATGAGAGTGTCATTTACCACCAACCTTAGTTCTTTTGGATGATTGAACATTTTATGAGTATTTGGTAGTTAGGTTCCAACCTGTACACCAAAATGCCACCTTCAGTGCCCATGCGAGTGTAATTGCCTAACATGCCTTTAGAATATTGGTATACCAACTCCCTTATTGCCATTGGGACTAGTTTGGTAAGTTTATTGCCTTGGCTTTATAAATGAAAAATTTTTCAGCTTCAACTTGTGCCTAAATTTGCATTGAAGCAAATTTGAGCAATGGTCTTCCTAAAGAAATCATATTAGACTTTAATGGGTGCATCTAGACTATGAATGTGTTGTTTTTGAGTGCAAGGTTTGCTTCAAGCATGGTCATCAGACTGCCTCTTTTCCAAAGGTTAAAGCTTCTTCCCAAAGTGGTTTACACTCAAAGAAGTATATGAATCAAAAGCCCACTTGGTGGAAGGACTTCAAAACTAATCAGGCTACCTCTTGTCCAAAGGTTAAAGCTTCTTCCCTAAGTGGTTTACACTCAAAGGAGTATATGAATCAAAATCCCACTCGGTGGAAGGACTTCAAAATTGATCACCATTGGGTGGAATCAAATGCAAAGGCTTTGTAGATGACCTAGTGCCACTCCTTAATGGAAATGGTGTTATGCCAAGGCCTCCCAACGCCAATAAGATTTTTATAGAAAATAATGTTGTGGATGATTAGTGTTGGGTATGTGTTATATTCTTTGCACGAGGGGGGTGCAGGGGGGCGAATGCTCCCGAGAAATTTTTTCCTGCCTCAGGAAACATGTCACATATTTAGGTGGTTTTTCGGCACATGGTTTTTGTCGATGGTTTTCTATTTCCGGTTAAGAAATTAGGGTTGTGGACTAATCCAGGCCATTGGGTTAGAGTTTTGGATGTCGCTGGCTCCTATATGTATATTGTATTGTAAACAATGTATCACATATGATTGAATATAGAATATGTTGGTTTTCCGGTTTGGATTTCCAAGGGAAAAATCTCTGTGTAATGTTTGTATTTGTCATTGTATCTTTTTTGTTCTTTTACTGAATATCTGTTTGCAATAGATATTGTACAAGGTTAAAGCTTCTTCCCAAAGTGGTTTACACTCAAAGAAGTATATGAATCAAAAGCCCACTTAGTGGAAGGACTTCAAAACTTATCACCATTTGGTGGAATCAAATGCAAAGGCTCTGTAGATGACCTAGTGCCACTTAATGGAAATGGTGTTATGCCAAGGCCTCCCAACACCAATAAGAACATAATATTGTGGATGATTAGTGCCACTCCTTAATGGAAATGGTGTTATGCCAAGGCCTCCCAACACCAATAAGAATTTTATAGAAAATAATGTTGTGGATGATTCATCGTACTCTCTTGGATGAAGGTTGGACAAGGAAAAATTAAAAATTAAAAAAAAAATCTTATTTTAAGTTATTTGTTTCTCATATCAAATCATTCATTTTGGAGAGAACGTATCTTCCTTTTCAATCCCTCGAGGGTAAAAGAATATTCAAAGGAAATGAGAATATAAAGAATTTGGCCAAAATAAAATGTACCTAGTTGTTGAATGATAATTTTAAATGACAATAAAAGGATTTGGCCAAAATAAAATGTACCTAGTTGTTGAATGACAATTTTAAGAAATTAATTGTGGACAAGTTTTTTATTATTATTTATTAAGAGTGTTTTATTAAATTTTAATGATTTCAATTCTGAATAAAGGTTGAGAGCACGGAGAGTTTTATTATTATTATTTATTAATAGTGTTTTATTAAATTTTAATGATTTCAACTATGAATAAAGGTTGAGAGCACGGAGAGTATCAATTTTGGAATGTAATTTCAATGAATTTATTAATACATCTTAATGATCAATAATGATTTTTTAATTTTATTTTAATGATTTGATTTATGAAATGAATAAAGGTTGAGAGCCTCCGTAATATCAATTTGAAANGTACCATAATTGACATAATATATGTCTTTTAAGATTAATTTTGTTAAAAAAAAGGCAATTCCTATCTTTGTAATATCACCATTTATTCAAGTGTAGATAATAAGCATAATGCCTTGCACAAAGGTGAGGCACTACCCTAACTATGCCCCCTTCCATCCAACTCTTCCTTAGCCACCCTCTTTTGTTCAGCTCCACCCTTGCCATCAATGTAGTTACTCCTTGCATCTTGCCATCTCTTATGCGACTCTTTATCTATTGCATGTGATCCTTGATGTGGTTAGGCATTTCTTCCAATCATCCCCACAACGCTCACCTCGAGTGAAATGACTACTACATCCAAGATTGGCTTCATGCTTACCAAAAAGGTTCCTTTATTATACCCAAAATGGGGGCGAGCTCTTACGCCTCAAAGATTCCTCAAGCTAATAAAACCAATGGAGGGTTGGGCTTGGAGAATATGGTCTACTTCAAGTATTCACTTCTAACCTCAAAGAATCCTCCCTGGTCGTCCTTATGCATCAAGAAATTTGCCTGGATGTTGGTTTTAAAACTAGACCCCTCCTAAGTTAAGGATGAGGAAGATTCTGACCTAGCCCATGGCTTGACCTATAATTTTAATAACATTTGGCCAATATTAAAAAATCTTTTGGTTTGGGTGTTTGAGTCATGGGATTCCTTCTTGTAGTGTCTATGGTGATCCACTCTTGTGCCAAGGGGTTTTTTATTCTCAAATTTCTCTCTTTCCTTAACATGAGAGTGTCATTTACCACCAACCTTAGTTCTTTTGGATGATTGAACATTTTATGAGTATTTGGTAGTTAGGTTCCAACATGTACACCAAAATGCCACCTTCAGTGCCCATGCGAGTGTAATTGCCTAACATACCTTTAGAATATTGGTATACCAACTCCCTTATTGCCATTGGGACTAGTTTGGTAAGTTTATTGCCTTGGCTTTATAGATGACAAATTTTTCAGCTTCAACTTGTGCCTAAATTTGCATTGAAGCAAATTTGAGCAATGGTCTTCCTAAAGAAATCATATTAGACTTTAATGGGTGCATCTAGACTATGAATGTGTTGTTTTTGAGTGCAAGGTTTGCTTCAAGCATGGTCATCAGACTGCCTCTTTTCCAAAGGTTAAAGCTTCTTCCCAAAGTGGTTTACACTCAAAGAAGTATATGAATCAAAAGCCCACTTGGTGGAAGGACTTCAAAACTAATCAGGCTACCTCTTGTCCAAAGGTTAAAGCTTCTTCCCTAAGTGGTTTACACTCAAAGGAGTATATGAATCAAAATCCCACTCGGTGGAAGGACTTCAAAATTGATCACCATTGGGTGGAATCAAATGCAAAGGCTTTGTAGATGACCTAGTGCCACTCCTTAATGGAAATGGTGTTATGCCAAGGCCTCCCAACGCCAATAAGATTTTTATAGAAAATAATGTTGTGGATGATTAGTGTTGGGTATGTGTTATATTCTTTGCACGAGGGGGGTGCAGGGGGGCGAATGCTCCCGAGAAATTTTTTCCTGCCTCAGGAAACATGTCACATATTTAGGTGGTTTTTCGGCACATGGTTTTTGTCGATGGTTTTCTATTTCCGGTTAAGAAATTAGGGTTGTGGACTAATCCAGGCCATTGGGTTAGAGTTTTGGATGTCGCTGGCTCCTATATGTATATTGTATTGTAAACAATGTATCACATATGATTGAATATAGAATATGTTGGTTTTCCGGTTTGGATTTCCAAGGGAAAAATCTCTGTGTAATGTTTGTATTTGTCATTGTATCTTTTTTGTTCTTTTACTGAATATCTGTTTGCAATAGATATTGTACAAGGTTAAAGCTTCTTCCCAAAGTGGTTTACACTCAAAGAAGTATATGAATCAAAAGCCCACTTAGTGGAAGGACTTCAAAACTTATCACCATTTGGTGGAATCAAATGCAAAGGCTCTGTAGATGACCTAGTGCCACTTAATGGAAATGGTGTTATGCCAAGGCCTCCCAACACCAATAAGAACATAATATTGTGGATGATTAGTGCCACTCCTTAATGGAAATGGTGTTATGCCAAGGCCTCCCAACACCAATAAGAATTTTATAGAAAATAATGTTGTGGATGATTCATCGTACTCTCTTGGATGAAGGTTGGACAAGGAAAAATTAAAAATTAAAAAAAAAATCTTATTTTAAGTTATTTGTTTCTCATATCAAATCATTCATTTTGGAGAGAACGTATCTTCCTTTTCAATCCCTCGAGGGTAAAAGAATATTCAAAGGAAATGAGAATATAAAGAATTTGGCCAAAATAAAATGTACCTAGTTGTTGAATGATAATTTTAAATGACAATAAAAGGATTTGGCCAAAATAAAATGTACCTAGTTGTTGAATGACAATTTTAAGAAATTAATTGTGGACAAGTTTTTTATTATTATTTATTAAGAGTGTTTTATTAAATTTTAATGATTTCAATTCTGAATAAAGGTTGAGAGCACGGAGAGTTTTATTATTATTATTTATTAATAGTGTTTTATTAAATTTTAATGATTTCAACTATGAATAAAGGTTGAGAGCACGGAGAGTATCAATTTTGGAATGTAATTTCAATGAATTTATTAATACATCTTAATGATCAATAATGATTTTTTAATTTTATTTTAATGATTTGATTTATGAAATGAATAAAGGTTGAGAGCCTCCGTAATATCAATTTGAAATGAATTTCAATGAATTTATTAATACATTTTAATGAGTAATAATGGATAATGATAAAGTATAAGAAATGTAATGTAGATAAAGAGTTCATTTGTTTTATTATGGATGAATATGTTTGGACAATTTAATTAATATTTTCATTCTTACTTGTATAAATTTAATTAATTTTTCATTCTTATCTCTATAAATTAATGAAGTGTCAATTGTAAGTTTTTAAGTTTTTTTTTTTTTTTTTTAATTTTATTCTCTAATTCATTAATTTTTAAAATAAAAATAAATAATTATTTTTAAAACTCTAGAGTAATAGAATCAATTATTTTAAATCATATTTTAAATTTAAATACAAATACAAATTTATATTTAAGTTTATAAAAAATATATACTATCAATTTTTTTACATAAAAAAATTGAAAGTCATTATCTAAGGTCCAAAGTAATAAAATCAATCAATCTAAAACACTAAAACACATTTATGCCATAAATGAAATACCAATTAATACAAGATGAATTAATTTATAAAAACATGTATAAATCAATTTAATATATTTTTTGTATTATTAAATAAAATATGACCAAACAAATTTGTATAAAATAAAATTACAACATTAATAATAATAATAATAATAGTAGTAGTAGTCCATGAGGTGTAGGACAGTCGGCGTGATGTTAAAGTCATTGGTTCGAAACTTGCGGGGACAAAAATCCAGCCATGTTAAGGGTTGGTGTGGCTTAGGCCGGGTGCAATCCTCGGGGGATTTTGACGACTTAGATGCCCCTGAGTCGCGATTTCTCAACCACATGCTAGTTCCATAGGTCATAGACAAACTAGCAAATAATAATAATAATAATAAGCCATTTTTAAGGTCACAACCAAGCCATACAACAAATTAGTGTATGAGACCTCCTTATTCGTGGGTACAAGTATTATAATGAATATCAATGGTTATAAATAAAATTTATAAATTTGCTAAATGTTCACTTACAAGTAAAATATTATTTTGTTTCATAGAAACAATTAAGATTTATATTATAAAAAAGAAGACATGGCATAGCCATGTAGCTAGAACAAAATTGAAAATAGGCTTATGCATTACATTCAAAAAATAAATGGGTGAAAAGGGTTGCCCACATTCTTCAAAAGTCCAAAAAACTCCTCTACTATAACTTTACATATAGTTTGGCTAACCAATTGATGGAGCAAACAAAGGACTCATAAATATATATTAAAACATAAAAGGAAAGAGAGACACTGAAATCATGGCTTATNTCAAAAGTCCAAAAAAATCCTCTACTATAACTTTACATATAGTTTGGCTAACCAATTGATGGAGCAAACAAAGGACTCATAAATATATATTAAAACATAAAAGGAAAGAGAGACATTGAAATCATGGCTTATTCTGAACCTCTTCAAGTCGATGCTTTTCCCCATTCTTTTGTGTGATCACCGAAAGTTTGCTCTTTGTTCTTTGGAGTTGGAGGGGCATTGTTTCAGTGTAGTTTTGGAGTTAGAAATTGCTCTAGGGTCAAGGATGCTCGAGAAGAGTTTGCTACAAAAGGAAAGTAAGTTTGGGATGAGGTGGGCAAGTGGTGCATTATAGTTTCTAGGATTCCTAGGTGGGTTGCCATCTACTGAGGGAGTTGCTTGACTAAGTTAACTTGGAGGGAAATCTCCATATTTTTACTAAAATGAACATTGATGAAAGCGACAACTTTTTGCCAATTCCTCGAATCTACCACATGTTTGGTTGTGTCAATTGCACAAGTGTCTTTGGTGATGCCCATGTCCTAATTTTTCTTCCCCAGTTCAACTTGCTTGAGTTTCTACTAGATGTGAGCATTGATAACACTGCAATGGGCTTCTTCCGCCTTCTCCATGTAGTGCTAGAGCGCTTTCCTCAAATCTATTAATTCACAAAGGAGAGACTTGCTACATGAATAATGCATCATCCTTTACTAGTTGCAGACTCCAATTAGAAGGATTATTGTTAGCCTCTTACTCATTCACATTTGTTGGAAATAATGGAAGTTGTGCCTTTGGATTCCCACAAAAATCAACAAATCAACCAAAATACCCAACAATCTGAAGCCATCCTTAATCGTGCTTGATTTATTTGTTTTTTTGTTGTGATTGGATCTTCATTTCTCAACATCATTGTTCTATCTATACAACGATTCAAGCAATTGACGCTGCGAGAATGCCTCTTATAGATTCAACTTACCAAAATTTTCCACTAGCCATATCTAGTTGACATGCCATACACAGGGAACAACAACACTTCAACAACACTTCAACAACACAAGAAGCAATAAAACTTTCTTAAGTAGTACAGTTCCATGTACAAAGCTTCCCCTAGGCGATTTTCAGTTCTCCAGCCAACTGTTTTAACCTTTAGCAGTTTTGGCAATCCATCCAATTCGCTCTTCATGCTTTGACCACCTGCTTTTGTTGAAGCTATCCAATTATTCAAGGTCAACAAATCTGCCCCTTTCCATCAATGAACTGCCCTCGATCTTGTCCAGTGCACACGTCCTTCACAGATCAACAGTCGAGCCATGCAAACCGATTGATCTGCTCGTGTGACCTCCTTAACAACCTTTGATCTCAATGATTTGTTCCACAAATTTCTCAACAAACGCCTCAATGAATTTCTCATCGAACACCTCAAAAAATTAGATCTTTCGACTGTGGATCTTGACGACTTTCTAGATAACATGATCTTGTTGATGTTTTCGGTAGCAATGTGAGGTATTCCCTCCTGGACAAATTTTTTAGAAGAGAAGAAGATTCCAGAAATCAAAGGAAGACCATTGAACAGTTGAAGAACACCCTGGAAGAAAAGTCGACCCATAGGGAAAAGCATAAAGTGGAAATAGAATTTATAGGAAGAGAAGTCGACCCACAAAATAATAAAGTAATATTGAAGACTCCATAAGAGAAGCCGACCCCATAGGAAAATAATAAAGATCAAGAATGAGAAGTCGACCCAGACAAGCGCTTAGATTAGTATAAATACAGGATTTGATCATTTCATTTGTACAGTCAGACAATTCTCCTTCTGCAGTGCGCAGTAGGCAACTAGCAGTCGCAGTTGTAGCAATTTTGCTATTTTTGGTTCTCTTGGAGAGTGCTCCCCACTTGGGGAAGGATATTCTTGGTGGTTCTGGATGATTTCTCTTATGCGCTACCTCTAGAAGAGTTGCGCTAAGGTTGTGTAGTGATCCCCAGTTGCTTCGTCCTAGTTGTCAGTTGCAGTTGCCGGTTGTGTTAGATATGTGGTGCACTATCTTGCTCTAGTGATGTGCCTATCTTGCGCCAGTTTTGTGGTGTTGCTCAGTTGTCTACCCTCGCTAGGGTTTGACAAGAAGAAGAGATAAGTATTTGTTATCAGGGTTTCTTCATTGTTGGTTTGCTCTTATAAATAGAGCTTGTTCGTGGTTGTATTGGGATATTAGAAAGATTCTCTCTAAGAAAAGTTGGATGGGTTTTTCCCCGATTTTGGGGTTTTCCCAGGTTAAATCTTTGTGTCTTCTTGTGTTTGTTTATTTGTTGCTTATATATTTCAGTATATGGTTATTGAATCTTAAAAGAAGATCAAAATGCTATGGTAAATCTAATGCTAACAAAATTTTATGAAAATCTAACAGATCTACTGTTACAATCTATTTGTCCACTATTTGCTTCAAATCATTTTTTATTTGAGGTTTGAATGAATTAATAAAAATAGAAGGAAAACAATTACTGACTTTCTATTTTTATTAAAAGTAAACGAAATCATTTTTTATTTGAGGTTTAAATGAATTAATAAAAATAGAAGGAAAAAAATGAGCAACTTTATATTTTTATTAAAAGTAAACGATGGTTATTGTGCTTGGAGATAGTCAAAGTTTATATTGATCTTGCTTCTTTTTAAGAAAAAGTGGTTCTAAAGGTTCTTATTAAGTTACAAGTAAAAGTATTGTGAAGGTGTGTAAAAGCACATGGATAGAGTTTTAAAGGTTCTTATTCATCCCAAGGTGAAGGTGTGTAAAATGACATGGATAGAGTGTAATTGAAAACATAATTACTCTTCA
>JZKD02S1425876.1:149483-166344 GCA_000966675.3 Picea glauca | reverse complement strand
TAGTAGAGAAATTGGTGACAATCTCAAAGTCAGTGAATGAATTGAAGCTTTGAGGGCATGTCTCCTGCCTTTGATGATAATTCTGGAGTTAAGCCACTAGCTTTCAAGCTGGGGGCATACCGAGCTTAGTCTTTGTTCTTTCTTGTGCTCGTAAAAAACATGAGAATGTAACTGAGTAGAGTTTTATCACTTTTTCTGACTAGCATGGATATACGAAAAATGAACCCCTTGGAGTCGTCTTTAAGCTCTTTTCAAATTCTCTAAACATGAAAATATTGCCAAGTGATCTTTCTTCCTTTCCCACTCGTTAAAAGGATTGAAAGGGTGTCTTCTGAGTGATAATTTATCTCTTTTTTGGCCTCGCGAGACTAATATTACGAAAAATGACAACCTTGGAGTCGTCTTTAAGTTGTTTTCAGGCTCTCTAAATATGAAAAACCACTGAGTTTACCTTCTCTGCACTCGTTAAACAATCATACATTGAAGGGCTCATATGAGATCGAACCCTTCTTCCAGTTCGTTAAACAAAGGAAGAGAGACTAAGGTGAGTCATATCAAGCATGTGTTACCCTCCTTGAGCTCATTAAATTAAAAAGAGGTACTCGTCTATCTAGATGGGGGAAAAATTGAAAGAAGCAAGCCGAACAGTTTTTGAGAACACTACCAGTAACCCTTATATTCGCCCTTGAACATGACACATTGTATTTGCACGCATTCTAATCCGCTAAACCTCTGCACTGAGCTAATCCTCTGAGTTTATTTTACTCCTTTGGGTCACCTGACGAAAGTCACAACATCCACTGCATTATCGTGTTTTGGTCCATGTCAAGTTTCCACTGTTGTGCCTCAGTGTTCAAGGGAAGTATCTGCTTCGAAAGTCAGCCACCACAAATATCTTGTTTCAATACTCATGTTAGTCCATGTTCATTTGATATACCAATTACATCTTTGTGATCGTTTCGTATCGTTGATGGGGGATACATCAAGACCCTCCCTCAACGAGTCTATTCCTGTCGACTTCAGCACATTATCCAAGAGTTAGACTTAGAAACCAATTAGTACTTTGGGACCTGCATGCCTCAATGGCAGTCCTCCTCACACTTGACAATGGGTTCACATCATTGACCCCTGATCGGATGATTCCACAGATGTTCGACTTCAGCTCATCCATTCACATTCGTTGGAATGTACTAGCGTACCTTGGGAATCATTGACATTAATGGTGATCTCCCTCGCGCTTGTTAACGGTTTACATCATTGACCGATAATCAAGTGGTTTCTACCATGTTCGACATCAATAAATCTATTCACATGGTTAGATTCGTACTACATCGGGATCGGTAAGAAGACCCTGGGTTGAGTTTTCACTCTTATGTATACTTTGCCTAGGTTGCGAAGGAGTTCTTTTGAACTATGACACATACACTGTTACATAGATCCACTTTGTATTGGTCGTGGCTATGTCTTGTCATCTCATAGATCCACTGTGTATTCTTTGTGGCTACGATCAGTTCATGTCATAGGAGTATAGATCCACATTGTATCTTCAGTGGCTATACCTTTTGTCAATATAATTATGGATCTGCAGTGTATTTTATGGCGGCCATACCTAAAAAGTCTTTATCACTCAAGCATAGGTATGCCTGCCTTGGGTTTGAAACATGTCATAATATTTGTTTGATGGTTGTGTGCAACTTTTTCTGGTTTCTCTACGTCCATAACCTTGCTCGAAAAAGTCTACAAAGTACTTCAGTCATCATCGTCTTCTAACTTCGTACGCTGGGGGGCAATCTATTACACATCAAAATTATTCACTTCAATAGTGTCGCAAGTGACGTCATTACAAGTGTTGTAAGTGTCACTTCTTGTCCGCAAGTGTCACATCTTGACCACAAGTGTTGCAAACATCATACTTCCATCTTGCCTATGTCGTGCCTCTAACAACGTCATAAGGACACTTAAGACACCTCAAAGACTAGTTTGTAAGAAGAGAAATCAATTGACAAGGAGTACAAGCCTTTTGCCATTGAAAGAACCACTCAAAAATGGATTTTGAAGAGGAGAGCTCCCCTACCCACTGTCAGGGAGTGCTAGCGCTCCCTAAGCCTCTTTAGGGGAGTTTTTGAGCGCTCTGTCCACCCTTTTGGGGGAGCGCTACTCTTTCTAAGCGAATTTTTGGTTTGTTGGAGGAAATCAGGGGACAATCCCCTCAATATTTGAAGATAGTTGGGTTCGAATCTTGGGTCAAGGCATGATCTTAGGGAAGATACTCAACTGAAGGAGAGGAATCCTCAACTGATCCCAAATATCTCTCAAGTGGTTTGGCCTCTCTAAGGTTATATAAGGAGGCCTTCTCATGGTGAAAGGTACATGAAAAAGATTGGAGGTATGAAACCTATGATCTCATAGGCAACATACAGAATACAATGGAGATCAGAGATTGATACCAAACTTATGATCCTATAAGTGGTATGTCATCAAAGCAATCAGTGTAGATTACTTGAGCAAAGGGGTTGGACAAGGAGAACTGGAAGAAGTTGCTGCACCTTCATCAAAGGATTGTAAGTACTTTTACTTGTTCTTATCAATATATCAATGCTTGGCTTGTTTCTTTCAAACTTATGTTTGTTCCACATGAGTTTGTCTTCAGTAGATAGATCTATATTTGAGATAATCTCAGTAGAATAGGAAGTCTATTGTATCTTTGTTTGTTCTATAGGACTTATCAGGGAGCTCAAGATCGAAGCTCAGCTTGGAATTTGCAAGGGAAAACATCGTTAATAAGGTACATATCTTTCTTCTTCTCCTTCGTATGTTAGCTTGATTAGATCTAAAAGGATGTCAGTGTCCATGTTAATAACTTTTCTGTCTTGGCCTTAGGAGTCTAGAGGCCAAGAGGGAATCCACTTGTCCACAGGGGGATCCACCTGTAACAAAAATTGGCGACTCCACTGGGGAGGAGCTTTGATTTTTGTTTCCATTCCCAGATATTGTTTTGTCCCTTTGCCCACTCACTTGACCTTTTCCATACTGTCTTTTTGATTCTTAAATGTGATTGATTACCTCTTTCTTTCATCTTATTCACTTTGATTGACTGAGCTTGCTTGTTTTTTTGAGTTTCTGGGCATTTTTTTGAACTTTTGAAGCAGAGCGCTCCCCGTCCCTTGCTATCAGAGCGCCAACACTCCCTGGTGGTCTTGCACAGAGTGTTGGAATGCTTTGGTGCCCCTTACACCAGAGTGCTACCCCCTTTTTTGTGAAAAATCCTCTAGTTTTTCAATTTATGGGTTCAGTTTTTGTTTTTTGTACTTGCTCAAAGTCTCATACTCTCAGTTCATCTTGGTATTGGACTTCAACACCCTATTTTCTAAGGATTGATCCTCTTTTGTTTGGAAATTTGACATTTTCTTTCCTTGCCTTGAAGTCACTCTTTGTCTTTGCTAACCTAGAGTTAACTTGCTGTTTTCTTCTCCTTTATTTGACTGAGTGAAAGCTTTTGTGAGGAGATCCAAAGGTCTGTGAACCTTTCCATTTGATCTTTGAGGTCATTTTTCCAGCATTTCTCTTTTGTTTGAGGTTTTTTTTTGGTTCTTGTTTGCAAATTTGGTTATCTTTGTCCTTCTTGTTTATTCACAATGATAGTGTATTTTTGTTTTGTGTGAGGTTTGCTTCTGATTGTTTAATCCTAAAGTCTGATTGGCATTAGAAGTCCTACATCTGATTATCATTCACATATAAGCAAGAGGACATGTTTTAGTGATTGGTTTGGATATTAGAAGACATTTTTGAATTTTTTTAGCATTACATTGGCTTTGATTGAGAAATAATTGTATGAGGATGTTGCATCTCAGTGTTTGATAATGAAAATAACTTTCTTTCTTTCCCTTAAATAGACATTCATCGAAATACAAGATTTCTTATCATCTTCTTGTGCATTTTTTGGGAATTGAGTCATTATACCATCGGTTTCATTGTCATACACCCTTTGAGTAAAGAACAACTGCAAAATGAACGCTAATTAAAATTATCTAGAACATTTTTGTTTTTAGGATCTTCCACCAACATTAGACTAGGATTATAACTTTGGATTAGGATGTGAGTGCAACTCTCCAAAGTTTTTCAAAACAAACATTAGCATCCTGAGATAGGGAGAGCAAATACAATTTTCGTATAGGCTTTATGGGATCCACCTCTCACATAGGGGTTACACACGAGGTCACATTCGAGTGAGTTACAGAGATTATCCCTCCGTGGTTCAACTGTTTGTAGTGGTCGGATCGTATATTGGGGGTCACTTGAGGGTATACCCATGATTATGTGTGGGAGCCTCTCGAGTTGATTTCAGACTTGTTATCCTACCCATACGTTCAGATCGGACTATTGACTGTACTCACCCAGGGGCTGACTACGAGTTGGTTTTCTTAGTTGCCATAATTTTTAGGTACTTACGCGAGGTGACGATGAAAGAAAGTCTCACTGTACCTGTAACAGACATTGGTCAAACTCACTCGGGCTCCTTAGAGGGTAAATCCACAATTACTGCGTGAAATCTTGCACCAAGGTGAAAGTCCATTAAGTTGGTCTCCATTGTAATTGTTCCACCATATCCTAGCCCCTCCTTGACTTGGTCACACGACGTTGGATTTCATCACCAACCAGTACGATCATTGAGAGAAGTTTTGTTTGCTTGGTTTTGATTCCTAGATTTTATTAGCGCATGCTATTTCTTTTCGTTAGTTGGCCCTAAATTTTTAACGTGTATTGTTATTCTCCAAAATTGAGTCTATAGATGATAAAGGTTTTCGTCGATTGCGTAAGATGCAAGGGCTGCCTCTGGAAGGGTACCAACCCTTACCTCCTAACCCTCCAGAAGACAACTACCGTGGAGCGGTAGAAAATCAATTTGACGCTAGGAGTGTTGTTACTCCTCCGTTAAACAACCCAAAAGGCGCATTGGTTACAGTTGAGAATCCCACTGCTCGCACTACATCTATTTCGACAACCCCTCTCGAACCACTTTTTCTTTGTTTAGACTCCCTTGGGAACGTTATAGACAAAGAGGTCCCACAGTTACCTGCGAGAGCTTTTACCGAAACATATATGGGATCCACAGAACCAACCTTTGGTGATGAGTATAGGACTCTTGTTTGTCCTACCACTACAATAGATTCAAATCCCACACCTGCCTGTTCTATATGGAGGACTTCATCACGACGCGATCTCTATGAGAATTTTGAATCCTTTCGACAACCTTTTAATCCTCATGACCCTCCTGTTGAAACTGGGCCATCTAGTCAAACTATGAATCACTCCATCAATCAGGTCATTAACCCTACTTTTATGTCAACACAGGTCCATCCTAATGCTAAACTCATCACCTCAACTCATTCTCAAGGCACTTCGATCCCTACCCCCAATTTTACAAAATTTCACTCTATAGCTCCACATGTTTCGCACGATCCTGCTGGGACATATTTGCACTAGAGAATGCAGACCCTTGCCAACCCAATACGACCAATTGGAGGGAAACCACTATCTAGCAGACCTATCCCTCCCTTTTCCAGTCATGCCCCGGTCGTTAACCCACCATTGGCAGGGGGGACACCTTCGTTTGTTGGAAAACCTTCACAATCCTGGGGAGTATCTTCGGGAGGCACATTTACCCAACCCCACGTTGGGGGGCACTCATATCATAACCCACAAGGAGGAGTATCAAATCCCGTTCCTTCTAAACCATCTTATGGACCACCGTATCCGGGCGGCATCCCAAACACCACCTCGAGTCCTCAAGGACAACAATCTTATCCTCCCCACGGGCCTAATGTGTATCCACCTTCGGGATATACTTCTTACCCCCCTTAAGGGAAAAATGTTTATCCTCCTTATGGGAAAGAAAATCACCTGGCTTATAATGCTTAGAACCCACCAAGTTATGCAAATGTTTCTCAGCCATCATCGAATCTTATTTATCCTGGTTAACAACAACCGTATGTAGGAGGACCTACTGGTTACAATTATCCACCTAACTCAGTTTATGGTCCTACTGGTGTTCCTATGCCACACTAGTATCATCCGCAAATTAACCGAAAACTACCTTTCCTTGCGACTCTGGATCTTCCAGACTTGTCTCGGTTAACCAATGATCCTATTTTTCATTCCCTGGTTTGGCCAGTTATTCCAGCTAAACTTCCTTCTGATATTCCGAAATTTGACAGAAAATCTGGAGAAGATCCAAACAACCATGTTATGACTTTCCATTTGTGGTGTTCATCAAACTCCCTCATGGATGATTCTATACGCTTGCGTTTTTTCCAGCGAACACTTACGGGCTCAACAACAAAGTGGTATATTGAACTACTACGTGCTTCTTTTCATGATTTCAACTCCCTTGCCATGTCTTTCTTTATGCACTTTCAACTACCTATTCGATATGAGACGAGTACTGAACTCTTGACCTCCCTTCATCAAACTGACTCCGTGCATATCTCTGACCATATTCATGAGTGGATACGGCAACGAAGGATGATCAAAGTAATCATTCCTGACATATTATTGGCAGAGTGGTGTACTAAATCACTTTTACCCCCGAACGCTCGTGATGTTGCTATGGGTGGCACAGTCACCGAGGAAGAAACCATTGCTTGGGCTCAGTACTTAGATTTGGTTTATTCACAATTCGGTACTTTGTATGATTTGCTTCCAAATGATGCTTGAGCTAATACCAATCCATCCAAGCCGTCATTCTCATCTCATGCGGACGGTGTTATCGGTTCCGTCAAAACTCAATCTACTTCCCAGTCGACCACACTCTCCTCTACCTACCCCCAAACTCAGATCTCTGAGGTGAATGCAGTTCAATCTTCCACTTCACAACAATCCAGAGGTAAGAAGGCGGCAAAAAATAAATCAAAAAATACCAATAACAATCCTTTCTTTCTATGTTTATGTATCTTTTCTCTTGTTAATCAAAGAAACTCTTCTTTCTCTTTGAATGTAATCGTTTCAAAATTTTGTGCAGCATAAAAGATATTTGCAGACACATTCTTATTTTATTCTTTATGGTTGTACCTGGACATATGCTAAATAATAATTGAGATATGCTAGCTACTTTCTTGTTATTATTTCAGGGTTTTGAGTGGAATGTTTTCTTTAACTACTCTTTGATAGGTGTGGTATTTATTATTGCCTATTTTCATTGAAGAACATCCTACACAAAAATCAACATTGTGCAAGAATTCATTTATATTGTTAAGCTATGGGATTTGGGTGAAATGGTAAATACGCTTTCATGCATACTATTGGCTTCACTTGATTATTTTCATCTACTTTCTTCTTATCAGATGTATTTAGGACTACATGTCTTTTTTACTTACTTTTGATTTATGTTTTCCCAGTCCCAAGGAGTACTATGTTATTTCCGTTGTCATTTGAGACCCTTCTTCTGTATCTTCCATCAACTTAATTTTATGACTCTGCATGTTGGAGAAATGTGCCCATTGGAGAGGCCCTGGTTTGATAGTTTGTTTGGAGCTATTTCTTTTCTCTGTCTGCCATTAACTCTTTAGTTATTTATTATTTATCTTTTCAAATCTAGCATTAAGGATGTGTATTAAAGGGTTGTTCTAAGGTGAATTTGAACAACATATTTTCGTGACAAACTGATGCTTACCCCCTCTGGCTCAGGAGCCATCTTGAAGCATAAAGCGGGGGGGATTTAGATAAGCCTCATAGGGTGCCTTGGCATTGNTGGTTAACAACAACCGTATGTAGGAGGACCTACTGGTTACAATTATCCACCTAACTCAGTTTATGGTCCTACTGGTGTTCCTATGCCACACTAGTATCATCCGCAAATTAACCGACAACTACCTTTCCTTGCGACTCTGGATCTTCCAGACTTGTCTCGGTTAACCAATGATCCTATTTTTCATTCCCTGGTTTGGCCAGTTATTCCAGCTAAACTTCCTTCTGATATTCCCAAATTTGACGGAAAATCTGGAGAAGATCCAAACAACCATGTTATGACTTTCCATTTGTGGTGTTCATCAAACTCCCTCATGGATGATTCTATACGCTTGCGTTTTTTCCAGCAAACACTTACGGGCTCAGCAACAAAGTGGTATATTGAACTACTACATGCTTCTTTTCATGATTTCAACTCCCTTGCCATGTCTTTCTTTATGCACTTTCAACTACCTATTCGCTATGAGACGAGTACTGAACTCTTGACCTCCCTTCATCAAACTGACTCCGTGCATATCTTTGACTATATTCATGAGTGGATACGACAATGAAGGATGATCAAAGTAATCATTCCTGACATATTATTGGCAGAGTGGTGTACTAAATCACTTTTACCCCTGAACGCTCGTGATGTTGCTATGGGTGGCACAGTCACCAAGGAAGAAACCATTGCTTGGGCTCAGTACTTAGATTTGGTTTATTCACAATCTGGTACTTTGTATGATTTGCTTCCAAATGCTGCTTGAGCTAATACCAATCCATCCAATTCGTCATTCTCATCTCATGCGGACGGTGTTATTGGTTCCGTCAAAACTCAATCTACTTCCCAGTCGACCACACTCTCCTCTACCTACCCCCAAACTCAGATCTCTAAGGTGAATGCAGTTCAATCTTCCACTTCACAACAATCCAGAGGTAAGAAGGCGGCAAAAAATAAATCAAAAAATACCAATAACAATCCTTTCTTTCTATGTTTATGTATCTTTTCTCTTGTTAATCAAAGAAACTCTTCTTTCTCTTTGAATGTAATCGTTTCAAAATTTTGTGCAGCATAAAAGATATTTGCAGACACATTCTTATTTTATTCTTTATGGTTGTACCTGGACATATGCTAAATAATAATTGAGATATGCTAGCTACTTTCTTGTTATTATTTCAGGGTTTTGAGTGGAATGTTTTCTTTAACTACTCTTTGATAGGTGTGGTATTTATTATTGCCTATTTTCATTGAAGAACATCCTACACAAAAATCAACATTGTGCAAGAATTCATTTATATTGTTAAGCTATGGGATTTGGGTGAAATGGTAAATACGCTTTCATGCATACTATTGGCTTCACTTGATTATTTTCATCTACTTTCTTCTTATCAGATGTATTTAGGACTACATGTCTTTTTTACTTACTTTTGATTTATGTTTTCCCAGTCCCAAGGAGTACTATGTTATTTCCGTTGTCATTTGAGACCCTTCTTCTGTATCTTCCATCAACTTAATTTTATGACTCTGCATGTTGGAGAAATGTGCCCATTGGAGAGGCCCTGGTTTGATAGTTTGTTTGGAGCTATTTCTTTTCTCTGTCTGCCATTAACTCTTTAGTTATTTATTATTTATCTTTTCAAATCTAGCATTAAGGATGTGTATTAAAGGGTTGTTCTAAGGTGAATTTGAACAACATATTTTCGTGACAAACTGATGCTTACCCCCTCTGGCTCAGGAGCCATCTTGAAGCATAAAGCGGGGGGGATTTAGATAAGCCTCATAGGGTGCCTTGGCATTGKTCCTTAGCCAATAACAACATGARGAACAACATACACCATAKGGAAAGAGGTATCCATGGTGGAAAAAAWTGGTCAAACATGGGGAAGAACTAAATCTTTTGAGATATCAGCCAAGGAATATGCATCAACCTAGTTTAGGGAAGAAGACTTAAGGTCCACATGMAACACTCKACATACCTACAAAAATTGGAGTGAACAATTTTTGCTACATTTATAATGAACTCAGAGGGGAGCTACACTCTCATCTATGAAACAAGGACCAATATTTGAAGGAAATATAGATTTAGAATTTGCAATTGAAAGATCAGTTAAAAAAATGTAGAAAGTGAACAARGTATTATAACAAATTATGGAGTCGCTCCTACATATGGCCGCGGTGGCTAAGGTTTAACCTTGGCCACTCGTTTCCCTTTCCCGCACCAACCTCCATCGTYGGCCATGGCAGTGGCCTCATGCATTGCTGCTAGTGTCCCAGGTYGTGGGGTCGTTCCCTCCATCTCAATGTCCAGGCCGGTTTCAGTTTTATAGTTCGGTGCCTCTTTTCAGGATGTTGTTCAATGAGACTCTTCTCCCTCTTCTTCATCTCTKCTRGTTCAAAAATCCCCTTCTCTTGTCATTCCCATGGGACAAAATGCTAATGAAGAGGAAGAGTATTATAGATATGTGAGTTTGGTTTGTCGTTTCAATGGTTTTTAGACAAAGTTAGTAGATCTCAACTGCTAGATCACTGCTACCTGGATCCCTATAATGCAACAACAAGCTTTCATTCATCATTGTGTTAAAGGCTTCTTCAATGTTGAATTCGACATTGAGGAGGATGGGATCTGATTTTCAACTCAGGTCTATTGTTTTGGGGAAATTGAGGCCTGTGCATGAAACCTTGGACTCCTTTCGATCTAGCTACTGACATTCTCTCCTCTGCCCAAGTTTGGGTGAGACTTCCCAATCCGCCCTTGCATTTTTTGGGTTTACCCTCTCTTGAATCCATCGGTTCGAAATTAGGAAAGTTCCACTTTGCAAGCCGTGAAACTATGAGGAAAAGTACCTCTACTTTTTCCCGTATCTGCATAGAAATGGACTTCAGTAAATGATTCCCAATTGAAGTTATTCTTACTGGTAAAAAATATTCTTGGCCTCAGAAACTAGACTATGAGAGAGTTTCCTTGCATTATAGATATTTTTTTGAAACATGTCATCTTGCAACTCATTGTCCTAAAGGGTCTAGGAAGAATATAAAGCATTGGAAATTCACTTCGTGGGCCGGATTTAATAACAACCATCAAGTGATCTCAAAAGACTGTGAACAACCTCCACAAGACCATGAAAATCCTTCTTAATCAGATCATCATATTCAACCAACTCCTTTATCTCAATACTTTTACCGAGAATCCACTTGGAAGTCGGAGAAAGAGGCATCTGCCATTCAGGTCTCAGATCAAGGACTTCAAATTCAACATGTTAAGTACCTGAGTAGATCTACAAATATAATCACCACAAACACTGAATACACAATAGATCCACAAAGCAATATAGAAGAAACCACGCTTTTATTATAGAAAACCCTTGAGGTAGGACAACACCGTACAATGGATCCTATTATGGAAGGGATCCTCTCCTATTCACTTACCTGTTCAAGGGGGAAACCTCCTAATGAACTTCAACTCCAAATACAATACTTCTCTTCATATCCCATTACATTGCTTGAGCCTCTTTATATAGTGCTACCATCACCTAAGAACATTCTAGATGATGAATTTTCTAGAAGCATAACCTTCTAAGAAGTCCTCTTAAATTTATTGTATTTAACTACCATAGTGGGCCTTATTTAATAATATAGTGGACCTATTCCACCTTACATTGAATGACCTCCACTACCTCTCTAGCTACCTAACATTACATACCCCTTATGAAAGTGTTGTTCTCAACACTTATTATGAGGGTGGACAACCATGTACTAGGGTCCCATGGATAATTGTGGACCATAACGTTGAAGAAGACTGAAGAACCAAGGTTCCATGTATAAATGTGAGCCACTATGCTGAAGTAGTTGAACTGTCACTGTGAACCTGGGTCCCATGTCCAAGTGCCGATGTGAACTCCATGCTGAAGATATTGGAACTTGAGAACCAATTGAAAATGATGCTCTAAAGATTGACACTGGTCATGTGGATTGAAATATTTAGAACCAACAAAAAATGCATTCATTGCGACTAGAGAATAATAAAACTAAAGAAGAATATGTAGAGAATGGTCGTGTTTACTCTCCAGGAATTTCTCTACTTGAGAGAGAGTAGAGTCATCAAATAGAATATGGAGGTGGTTGTCATCCTAGAAATGACAACTATCCATATACCAATCATCACAATCATCCTTCAAAGCATACCAAGCATGCACTTCTTGATGATATTCATCCATGATGTTCACAAAAGTATATTTCTCCTGCATGCTCTCCAAGGACTCATGAATAATGCTAGTACTCTGATCTACAAGAGAAAATAATCTTTAATTTGGTACTATGTTCCAGTGGTCGGATACAGGCACGCTACTGGAAAAGTGTTATTCTCGCAATGCCATCACAAAACATCATATCATTTCCTAAAAAATCCTTAAATTCTTCCCCAGATTTGTTTTCCCGCCATATCTAGACTGCTTATGTTTAATATTGTATATAGCCAAGAGTCAACATTGACAAAAGGTCAGTTTGTCTTCATGTTTATTTTAGAAAAATAATGGTTCGAAGGCAAATTTCCAGAATCGAGTGTACCTGCAATCAACATACAAACGAGTTAGCAACATAGCACAAGTCAAGCTAAATCTTAGTGCTAAATACCAAGTGAAGTCATATTGAGGACGAGCCTACAAGGGGGTGCCCTTTTGCTCTGCTAGCACACAATATGAGAAAGTAGCATTAGCCATATGGAAAATTTGCACCAAATCAAAATCATGAGCAAATTGTGCAGGTGTTCAAAAAAATTGAGGGTGGTTATCATAATACAGAGATTGTGGGAAAGAAATAATCAGAGTTAAGATTTAGCTTGTCTAGGAGCGCCAAGTGCATGCATAACAAGTAGATATGTATCAAGGTAAGAACTGATAACACATACCAATTGCTAAAGCAATTCAATGAACTACCACAATGTTTATTTCCAAATAGCTGAGTAACATATGCGATGGCCAAAACAAATAAAAGGAGCACCGAGTCACATGGAAATCGAACCACGGAAGCAAGAGTAGTTTACAAGTGTTTTAAGGGTTTGATCGACGAAGTATCCAACTTCCATATCAATATGATAGGGCGCTAGAGGAGTACATAAGTCTAGATTATGATATGTACTAATAGTGAGCTTAAGAGGATATCAACAACAACGATGCAGGAGGGAGAATTTAAATCCTTGTGTGAATTTCTTCTTGAAGATTGCTTATGTATCATTTCCTGGACACTTGATCGATATTTTGATTGAAAAGATTCAATGCTTATCAACACTAGATTTTGGCAGCTACAGGGTCTCAGGGGTCAATCTAAGGCAATGTTTCCAAGATGTAGAACATTTAATTGTTGTTCCAAATTCGAAAGTAACCAGATTCACATTTTTAGAGATTATTTCCACTTTTTTGGGTATCAAAATTAACTAAAGAGGGAGTAAAGAACAACAATATCCCCAATTTCAAGGAAAGATATTAGAATTTAAATTATTTCTAGCAATCCGAGGCATAAAGATAGCAAATNGTTCAAAAATCCCCTTCTCTTGTCATTCCCATGGGACAAAATGCTAATGAAGAGGAAGAGTATTATAGATATGTGAGTTTGGTTTGTCGTTTCAATGGTTTTTAGACAAAGTTAGTAGATCTCAACTGCTAGATCACTGCTACCTGGATCCCTATAATGCAACAACAAGCTTTCATTCATCATTGTGTTAAAGGCTTCTTCAATGTTGAATTCGACATTGAGGAGGATGGGATCTGATTTTCAACTCAGGTCTATTGTTTTGGGGAAATTGAGGCCTGTGCATGAAACCTTGGACTCCTTTCGATCTAGCTACTGACATTCTCTCCTCTGCCCAAGTTTGGGTGAGACTTCCCAATCCGCCCTTGCATTTTTTGGGTTTACCCTCTCTTGAATCCATCGGTTCGAAATTAGGAAAGTTCCACTTTGCAAGCCGTGAAACTATGAGGAAAAGTACCTCTACTTTTTCCCGTATCTGCATAGAAATGGACTTCAGTAAATGATTCCCAATTGAAGTTATTCTTACTGGTAAAAAATATTCTTGGCCTCAGAAACTAGACTATGAGAGAGTTTCCTTGCATTATAGATATTTTTTTGAAACATGTCATCTTGCAACTCATTGTCCTAAAGGGTCTAGGAAGAATATAAAGCATTGGAAATTCACTTCGTGGGCCGGATTTAATAACAACCATCAAGTGATCTCAAAAGACTGTGAACAACCTCCACAAGACCATGAAAATCCTTCTTAATCAGATCATCATATTCAACCAACTCCTTTATCTCAATACTTTTACCGAGAATCCACTTGGAAGTCGGAGAAAGAGGCATCTGCCATTCAGGTCTCAGATCAAGGACTTCAAATTCAACATGTTAAGTACCTGAGTAGATCTACAAATATAATCACCACAAACACTGAATACACAATAGATCCACAAAGCAATATAGAAGAAACCACGCTTTTATTATAGAAAACCCTTGAGGTAGGACAACACCGTACAATGGATCCTATTATGGAAGGGATCCTCTCCTATTCACTTACCTGTTCAAGGGGGAAACCTCCTAATGAACTTCAACTCCAAATACAATACTTCTCTTCATATCCCATTACATTGCTTGAGCCTCTTTATATAGTGCTACCATCACCTAAGAACATTCTAGATGATGAATTTTCTAGAAGCATAACCTTCTAAGAAGTCCTCTTAAATTTATTGTATTTAACTACCATAGTGGGCCTTATTTAATAATATAGTGGACCTATTCCACCTTACATTGAATGACCTCCACTACCTCTCTAGCTACCTAACATTACATACCCCTTATGAAAGTGTTGTTCTCAACACTTATTATGAGGGTGGACAACCATGTACTAGGGTCCCATGGATAATTGTGGACCATAACGTTGAAGAAGACTGAAGAACCAAGGTTCCATGTATAAATGTGAGCCACTATGCTGAAGTAGTTGAACTGTCACTGTGAACCTGGGTCCCATGTCCAAGTGCCGATGTGAACTCCATGCTGAAGATATTGGAACTTGAGAACCAATTGAAAATGATGCTCTAAAGATTGACACTGGTCATGTGGATTGAAATATTTAGAACCAACAAAAAATGCATTCATTGCGACTAGAGAATAATAAAACTAAAGAAGAATATGTAGAGAATGGTCGTGTTTACTCTCCAGGAATTTCTCTACTTGAGAGAGAGTAGAGTCATCAAATAGAATATGGAGGTGGTTGTCATCCTAGAAATGACAACTATCCATATACCAATCATCACAATCATCCTTCAAAGCATACCAAGCATGCACTTCTTGATGATATTCATCCATGATGTTCACAAAAGTATATTTCTCCTGCATGCTCTCCAAGGACTCATGAATAATGCTAGTACTCTGATCTACAAGAGAAAATAATCTTTAATTTGGTACTATGTTCCAGTGGTCGGATACAGGCACGCTACTGGAAAAGTGTTATTCTCGCAATGCCATCACAAAACATCATATCATTTCCTAAAAAATCCTTAAATTCTTCCCCAGATTTGTTTTCCCGCCATATCTAGACTGCTTATGTTTAATATTGTATATAGCCAAGAGTCAACATTGAGAAAAGGTCAGTTTGTCTTCATGTTTATTTTAGCAAAATAATGGTTTGAAGGAAAATTTCCAGAATCGAGTGTACCTGCAATCAACATACAAACGAGTTAGCAACATAGCACAAGTCAAGCTAAATCTTAGTGCTAAATACCAAGTGAAGTCATATGGAGGACGATCCTACAAGGGGGTTCCCTTTTGCTCTGCTAGCACACAATATGAGAAAGTAGCATTAGCCATATGGCAAATTTGCACCAAATCAAAATCATGAGCAAATTGTGCAGGTGTTCAAAAAAATTGAGGGTGGTTATCATAATACAAAGATTGTAGGAAAGAAATAATCAGAGTTAAGATTTAGCTTGTCTAGGAGCGCCAAGTGCATGCATAACAAGTAGATATGTCTCAAGGTAAGAACTGATAACACATACCAATTGCTAAAGCAATTCAATGAACTGCCACAATGTTTATTTCCAAATAGCTGAGTAACATATGCGATGGCCAAAACAAATAAAAGGAGCACCGAGTCACATGGAAATCGAGCCACAGAAGCAAGAGTAGTTTACAAGTGTTTTAAGGGTTTGATCGACGAAGTATCTAACTTCCATATCAATATGACAGGGCGCCAGAGGAGTACATAAGTGTAGATTATGATATGCACTAATAGTGAGGTTAAGAGGATATCAACAACAACAACGCAGGAGGGAGAATTTAAATCCTTGTGTGAATTTCTTCTTGAAGATTGCTTATGTATCATTTCCTGGACACTTGATCGATATTTTGATTGAAAAGATTCAATGCTTATCAACACTAGATTTTGGCAGCTACAGGGTCTCAGGGGTCAATCTAAGGCAATGTTTCCAAGATGTAGAACATTTAATTGTTGTTCCAAATTCGAAAGTAACCAGATTCACATTTTTAGAGATTATTTCCACTTTTTTGGGTATCAAAATTAACTAAAGAGGGAGTAAAGAACAACAATATCCCCAATTTCAAGGAAAGATATTAGAATTTAAATTATTTCTAGCAATCCGAGGCATAAAGATAGCAAATTCACATGTGGTGGAGGATTAATAGCAAATCCATATCTTCAACAAATTAGTGTTTAGCTTCATATCTTCCAGAATATCAGTCAATTTGATTCCTTCTTTGATTTAAAAGAGACAGATCAACAAAAGGCTAGAATCAAATCCAACAGTTCCATATTTCTAGAGACAACTCGAGCTCAAGTATATCTTTTAGGATATAGGGACAGGAAAAAGAAGAATCAACTTTGAATATTGTTCATATTAGTTTTGGTCAAAGGTTTTCTAGAGAAAAAGAATCATCGATACCAAGTGTCCAACAAAGAATATGGCAAAGGATTGGCCCAACTTAACAACGATATTTCATCTGCTGAAATGATGTAACTGCGGAGAGCATTCTTATTATTATTTTGTTATTGGATTAAATCCCCATTGTGGATTAATCATGTCATTATTATTATTGGATTAAATCCCCATTGTAGATTAATCATGTCATTATTATTAT
>JZKD02S1425876.1:125425-140051 GCA_000966675.3 Picea glauca | reverse complement strand
GAACTTCTCAGAAAATGAGTTATAACAAAAATGACATACCTTGTTCAATTATGGCTTATTCTAGAGAGCGAACTTGTAGAGCGTGTCCTACACATAATATTTGTTGTATGGATCTAAAAATTGTAAACATAATACTACATAATGTACTCTAACCAACACATTTGGTCTTACTGAATTTGGATATGTTATGAAGAAGTTATGGTGTTTTTACCCGAAACACCTGTTTTAGACTAGTTTCAGGACTAGCCACAAATCCTATTGTCTACGGAGTGTAACTCCAAAAATACAATGACCCACAAGCTAAAATTCGTACTACAACTAATTGAATATGTTTCTTCAATGACCTCCCAATTTCACGGTCTGAATCATTTTAGAAAAAAAATTACCGTGAAAATGGTGAAATGACCTGTAAATAATATATCCTAGAAAGCATCATAATTTTTTTTTATCCTCCCTTGAATTTCGACTTTTTTTTATCTCACCTTCCCTCTGAAATTCGGCTTAGATACCCTTTGGTTACGTCAGTCACCTGTAGATATTCAATATGCTAAAGTGTGATTGAAATGAGAGAGCCTTGCCTCTTATTTATACTTTCATGTAGCTTCCTTAGAAGCATCTTCTAGACCACTTTGTCCACATAGTTACCTATGTCCAACTTTTTCCAATTTGCCACTTGTCCATATATCCAATAACCAGTTGACTACTTAACCCATTTTCCTCATTTTAGTGTTAACCTTCTTATAACCACTTTCCATAATTAGAAAGTTCTCCATTTACTTTATTATTTAATTAATTCTCCTCGACTTTGTCACTTCACTTTATTATTTAAATAATCCTCTTTGACTTTGTCACTTCACTTTATTATTTAAATAATTTCTTCTTTGCAATCACTTTGACTTCTTTGACCTTTTGGGACTTCAAACCAACATATGAGGGTCCTTCAACTTCGTAAGGCCATAACTCTCAAACCGTGAGGAGTTATGTGATGTTCCACATACCACCAGAAATGACATGACATGTACTATCCATCTAGAATAGTCTTACTTGAAAATATATCAAAACTCGTAACATAATACATCAAACAAACTTGGGTCCATTACCCAAACCTTTGTGCTACCAGAATTCGCTACCGGACATTCTTCAAGGGTTGACATCAATAACAACCAACCAAATTAATCAACAATCTCCCCCTTTGGCATTGATGGCAACACTCTGATAAAATACTGAAATCATATCACTCATGCTCCCCCTGGAACCAGGCCTGGATCTCTATGACCAACGCTCCCCATGGAACCATGTCTCTGTCCTCTGCATTTGATAAATATCCCCCCTTTTGTCATTAATGGCAAATGTATCTTTCCATTCGGGTCTGCTCCCTCTAAATGACTCATCTTATCTCCCAACCTGAACTGTCCTCTTTATGGTGCTTCCTCATGTACATATAAGACATATAAGATAATCATTCAAAAGAATTCATTTTGGAGTAGAAATAACTCCGAGTCTTTGGCAAAGATATTCAAAGGTTTCCCGTGGAAACGATTTTGTAAAGATGTCTGCCACTTGTTCTTTTGTGCCCACATATTCAACTCTGATGTTCTTTTCTGCAACCTGTTCCCATAAAAAGTGATACTTGATTGGAATGTGCTTCGTCTTAGAGTGCATCATCGAGTTCTTTTAGATAATGATGACACTTGTATTATCACAATAGATTGGAATGGTCTCATCATACTCAACTTGTATATCTGTCAGAGTTTGTTTCATCCATAGAACCTGTGTACAACATGTTGCTACTGCAATATACTCTGCATCGACTATAGATAAATATAATGATGATTGTTTCTTACTTAGCCATGATATTAAATGCTCACCCAAATAGAATGCTGCTCCACTGGTGCTTCGTCGTTCATCGATGCAAGCTGCCCAATCTGCATCTGTGTAGGGAATAAGTGATAGATCATTTTCTTTTGAATACCATAATCCAAACTCTTTTGTTCCTTTGAGATATTTGAAAATCCTCTTCACTGCTAATACATGTGATTCCTTTGGTGCTGCTTGAAATCATGCCACCTGTCCAACTGTCTGCATTACATCTAGTATGGATGCTGACACATATAGTAGGCTACCAATCATTAACTTGTATTGCCTCTGATCTGTAGACTTTGAATCATCATCTTTGTTCAACTTGCAACTGGTTTTCATGGGAGTGATCATTGATTTGCAATCTTCCATTCCGAACCTCTCTAACATTTCTTTGATATACTTGGTTTGAGAAATAAATATTCTTTGGTTGATTTGACATATCTGAAGACCCAGAAAGAAGGATAATTCTCCAAGTAATGACATTTCATATTCATTATGCATGTCGTTTGCAAATTTCTGGCTTAACTTGTCATCAGTACTTCCAAAAATAATATCATGAACATAAACTTCAATTAATAAAATATTATCTTGAGTTACCTTGATGTAGAGGTTGTCATCTGCGCTTCCTTTTCTAAACCCTATCTGCTGTAGATATTTATCCAATCTAGAGTACCTTGCTCTAGGAGCCTATTTTAGACCATACAAGACTTTCTTTAATTTACACACATAATTTGCATTATCTGACAACTGAAATCCTTCTGGTTGTTCAATGTAGACTTCTTTTTCAAATTTCTCATTTAGAAAAGTTGATTTTACGTCCATTTGATACACTTTAATATTTTTGGAGTATGTATAAGCTAAAAACAATTAGATTGCTTCCATTTTGGCAACTGAGGCAAATGTGTCTTCAAAGTCGATTCCTTCAACCTGTGCATATCCTTTACATACCAATCTAGCTTTGTTCCTTGTCACTTGTCCATCTTCATTCAGTTTATTCCTGTATACCCACTTTGTGTCGATTACATTCTTATCCTTTGGTCTTGGAACCAATTCCCAAGTGTCATTTTTCTCTATTTGATCCAATTCTTCATCCATGGCCTTATTCCAAAATTTATCCTTGTTGGCCTCTTCGAAATAGGTTGGTTCAATCGTAGATAAGAGTGTTAGGTGCGTTTGTTCTGGTGAACAAATTCTTCTTCTAGTCTCAACTCTTGCATCTTTGTTTCTTATAGTTTGATCTGAAGGATGATTCTTCTGTACTTATCTACTAGGTGTCTTTGGAGACACTTGCTGAACTTTCTCTTATGTTTTTGTCGGATCCTCTTCATCTTCCCCTTCTACTTATTTTTAATCTTCTGTTTATTCTTCGTAAAGTTGTTCCATTGATTCATTTTCTTCTTCCTTTAATTCTTGTCTACCTATTTCATCAATTGTTACATTGACGCTTTCCACAACTTTGTTCAATCTCATGTTGTAACACTTGTATGCTTTTCTTGTACTTAAGTAACCAACAAGTACTCCTTTGTTCACACGAGAGTTAAACTTTCCCATTCTTCTATCTTCTCTTTTGATGTAGCATTTACTTCCAAAAACTCTGAAGTGCTTCACATTTTTTGGTCTTCCTTTCCATAGCTCGTAGGGAGTTTTATTAGTTTTTTTTTTCTGAGAATTACTCTGTTTTGAATGTGAATTGTTGTATGCACTTCCCGTGTCCAAAATATATCTGTGAATTTGGAATCCATTAGCATTGTTCGAGCCATTTCCTGTATTATTCTGTTTTTTCTTTCAACAATTCCATTTTGTTGAGGTGTCATAGCAACAAAGAATTGTCTTTTTATTCCATGCCTGCTGCAGTAATCCATAAATTCCTTTAAAGTGAACTCTCCTCCATTATCAGATCTCAGGCATTTGATTTTTGAATCCATTTCATTTTCAACGATTTCCTTGTAAACCTTGAAGTTTTCAAAAGCTTCTGACTTATTCATGAGAAAAAAAACTGCAGTCATTCTTGTATAATTATCAACTAATAACATAAAATATTTCTCACCTTTTAAACCCTTTATTGTAGTTGGTCTAACTAGATCGATATGCACAATTTATAATGGTCTTGTTGTTTAATATTCTTTTTATTTAAACCTGGTCTTTGTTTGTTTTCCTTATAGACAATGCTTGCATAAAGTGTTCGTTGGTTTCGTGATTTGGGGCATTTCTTTAACTGCTTTCCTTTTGCTAACTTTGACAAAGTTATCAAAATGTATGTGACCCATTTTTCTGTGCCATAGCCAACTTTCATCTTCCTTTCTTAGGCACCACTTTTCATTTCTAATTTCACTTAATACGTATATGTTGCTTGAAGTTCTCACAGCTGTTGCAATCAATTTTCCTGAACCTTTTTTTTTGTATTTCGCACTTTTGTGAATCGAAAGTAAATTTATGACCTTGGTCACACATTTGACTCATAGTTAGAAGATTATGTTTCATATCTTTTACTAGTAGAACATTTTCGGCCTTGGTATTCTTGTTCCCAATTCTGACTATGTATTTTCCAATGATTTTAGCTGAATCATCATTTCTGAAGGAGATTGATTCATCTCTTTCCTTTCTTAATGTAAGAAATCTGTCTCTATCACCTGTCATGTGTTTTGAACAACCATTGTCAACATACCAACCGCGTTTATTTTGTTTAGCTTGTAGAATGAGTGTGCATTCTTCATTACTATACTGATTCTACTTTCTTATCCATGTCATTTTCTGAGGTTTCTGTCTGTGACTGTTGTTGTTCTGTTGTGGTTCTCTAGGAGGGACTGCCATTCTACAATCTTTGACCATGTGTCCAAAGTTGTTACATTTCTAGCATTCCACTTAAGTGCTCAAAGATTCAAACCTATTGTAACTTCTTATTTGTGTTTCACTAGGCCTTATTGGATAACCCTTTTTTGTATGACATTCAAATTTGTTTATGTTCCCATTGTTAGCTCTGTAATTCATAGCTTTATGTCCAAAATTATTACATGCATAACATAAACCAAAAAATATAGTTTGATACATGGGAGTTGAATATCTTCTGAAAGGAGGTACTCTTATGAATATTTTTTCTTCCCGAGGCCTATCTGTTTCTGTCAGTGATTGATTCTGAAATTTGAATCTTGTCGGTGGAGGAGTGTCCATGTAATTTTCTTTGTAGACCTTCCTATCCCTTTTGATTGTTTCTGCATAACGTTTTGGATATGTTTCTTGTTCTGTTGTTTTGGAGCTTGATCCATTTTCTGTCTGATTGTATCCAAGTTCAGACTTGTCATGATGAGGTTTTTGACTACGAATAATGTCATTCAAAACTTTTGAGTTGTTCTACATGCTTTTCTTTTGAAGATCCTTTCTTAATGTGACAATTTATGCTTCCAAATTTGTAATGATCCTGTCTCTTCCTTCTAGCTATTCTTTGAGTGTTTTTTCAATTATTTTATTTTCTTCAATTTGAACCTTCAAATTTGTGATCATTTGTTCTAGTTCATGAGTGTCTTCTTTCTTGTTTAGTTCCTCTTGTAGTTTCTTGTTTTTCTTCTTTTCTCTTCTGATAACTTCTATGGCACACAACAATTATTCTCGGTAGTCAACTTATGCCTCTTCATATTCTTCTTCAGCCTTTTCATATTCTTCTTCAGATTCTTCTTTATCAATCTTCAAATGCCATGAATATAACTCTTTTTGTCTCATTGTCACCGACTTCATCTTCTTCTGATGATGAGATGTCTTCTTTGGTGCATAAACTTTTCTTGAAAACTTTCTTTGTTGTTTTTTTTTCCTTTATATGTTTGTTTTTTATTTGAGTAACCTTCATCATTTATCATTTTCTTATGAGGACATTTGTTAGCAAAATGACCAATACCATCACAATTAAAACAAATCAAAGGAAGCTTACCTTTATCCCTGTCATTGGTTCCCTTGTTCAATCTTCTGACAACGTTGGCCACTTCTTAATCATCTTCCAAGATGTCACTACTGCTGCTATGTTCTCTTTCTTTTTGCTTTGATCTTTTGGATGCTTTGAAGACTGCTTCTTTTATATTTGGATTTTCTTGTTCAGTTCTCATTTCATGTGTTGTGAAGATTCCCTGTAGTTCGTCCATGCTTATTGAGTTTAGATCTGCTATTTTTTCTAGGGTTGATATCTTAGGGTCAAATCTCATAGGAAGAGATCTTAGTACCTTTTGAACAATTAAAGATTCTTTGATTTCTTCTCCCAATCCCAAGATTGCATTTACTGTTTCATTGACTCATAAAAAGTAAGCTGCAATATTCCCATCTTCATTCATCTTTAGTTGTTCGAACTGACCTCTGTAAGTTTGAATCTTGTTGTTTTGAATTTTGAATCTCCTTCATAAATATTTCGAAGTTTGTCCCAAATCTCTTTAGCGGATTTACAATGTGAAACTTTGGTGAACACTGATTCTCCAGGACCATTGAAAAGTGCATTTGTGGCTTTGGAATTATTCTGACCAAGGCGAAACTGCTGGTGCTGTGTATCCATCTACAATTGATTGTCAAATTTCAAATCCCTTTTCCTGTATATATGTCTTCATTCTTATGCTCCAAAATGCATACTTATGTTCATAAAACTATGGTATTCCATTTTTATACATGTTCTTGCTCTCCATGATCTACTTTTCAGTTGTTAAACTGATTTCTAAAGGAGTCTGCTTAGATACCAATTGTTGGATTACTGAGAGGGGGTGAATCAATAATAGAGCAACCTAATACTTTTTAACCATATAATGCAAGTGTTATATCAATGTAGCATTATCATCCAATATTTGCAGAGTAAATAAAAAATGAACAAATAAACAATCATACACATATACAATACACTAGTGTTTTTATGTGGATTCCCAAGCGGGGGAAAACCACATTTTTTTTTATTTTTATATGTCTTGAATAATTACAATCATTTGAAACATCGACTTCCTTCGTTTTCCAGTTGCAACCGGAAGGAGGTTCCAACCCCCTAGTTTCTCTGGCTACAACCTGATGGAAGCTCCAACTCCCCAATTCTCTGGCTACAACTAGAAGGAGGCTACAACCACCCATCTTCTTCGACTACAACTAGAAGGTGGCTACAACCACCTGTCCTTGCCCCGCTCAATCGCTCTGACGTAGAAGTAGAATAATGGAACTACTGCCATACTATCGCTATGAGATATATTGTTGTAAACCTGTACCAATCAACCTGCACCAAATAACCTGTACCAATAATCTGAACCATGCATCAACATGTACCATAAACAAGTGCATCAACCATGCACCAACCTGTACCTCAACCTCAACCTCAACCAAAATACCTTATCAATTTCATCATCCAAATCTGATTTGTAACTCTGTAATAGACCTGGTGTATATAATCACATACCTACAAAACTTCCTTAACTTTAACAATAAGAGACTAACATTTTCATCAAACTTTACTTTAGTCTCACATGACTAGTTTTGGACTAGTTAACAACCCTAACTTGAAATAATCATAAGTATGTACTTGTAATAAATAAATATTTGAAAATAATGCACAATATTCTTCAATGTGTTTTATGCAATTCCTCCAGGTGTCACTACTTGGAACCTCTCAGAAAAGAAGTTATAGCAAAAATGACATACCTTGTTGAATTCTAGATTATTCTAGAGAGAGAACTTGTAGAGAATGCCCCACATAGAATATTTGTTGTATGGATATGAACATTGTACACATAATACTACAGACTGTACTCCAACCAACACATTTGGTCTTACTGAATTTGGATATGTTATGAAGAAGTTATGATGTTTTTACCCCAAACACCTGTTTTAGACTAGTTTCAGGACTAGCCACAAACCCTATTTTCCATGGAGTGTAACTCCAAAAATANATATGTTTCTTGTTCTGTTGTTTTGGAGCTTGATCCATTTTCTGTCTGATTGTATCCAAGTTCAGACTTGTCATGATGAGGTTTTTGACTACGAATAATGTCATTCAAAACTTTTGAGTTGTTCTACATGCTTTTCTTTTGAAGATCCTTTCTTAATGTGACAATTTATGCTTCCAAATTTGTAATGATCCTGTCTCTTCCTTCTAGCTATTCTTTGAGTGTTTTTTCAATTATTTTATTTTCTTCAATTTGAACCTTCAAATTTGTGATCATTTGTTCTAGTTCATGAGTGTCTTCTTTCTTGTTTAGTTCCTCTTGTAGTTTCTTGTTTTTCTTCTTTTCTCTTCTGATAACTTCTATGGCACACAACAATTATTCTCGGTAGTCAACTTATGCCTCTTCATATTCTTCTTCAGCCTTTTCATATTCTTCTTCAGATTCTTCTTTATCAATCTTCAAATGCCATGAATATAACTCTTTTTGTCTCATTGTCACCGACTTCATCTTCTTCTGATGATGAGATGTCTTCTTTGGTGCATAAACTTTTCTTGAAAACTTTCTTTGTTGTTTTTTTTTCCTTTATATGTTTGTTTTTTATTTGAGTAACCTTCATCATTTATCATTTTCTTATGAGGACATTTGTTAGCAAAATGACCAATACCATCACAATTAAAACAAATCAAAGGAAGCTTACCTTTATCCCTGTCATTGGTTCCCTTGTTCAATCTTCTGACAACGTTGGCCACTTCTTAATCATCTTCCAAGATGTCACTACTGCTGCTATGTTCTCTTTCTTTTTGCTTTGATCTTTTGGATGCTTTGAAGACTGCTTCTTTTATATTTGGATTTTCTTGTTCAGTTCTCATTTCATGTGTTGTGAAGATTCCCTGTAGTTCGTCCATGCTTATTGAGTTTAGATCTGCTATTTTTTCTAGGGTTGATATCTTAGGGTCAAATCTCATAGGAAGAGATTTTAGTACCTTTTGAACAATTAAAGATTCTTTGATTTCTTCTCCCAATCCCAAGATTGCATTTGCTGTTTCATTGACTCATAAAAAGTAATCTGCAATATTCCCATCTTCATTCATCTTTAGTTGTTCGAACTGACCTCTGTAAGTTTGAAGCTTGTTGTTTTGACTTTTGAATCTCCTTCATAAATATTTCGAAGTTTGTCCCAAATCTCTTTAGCGGATTTACAATGTGCAACTTTGGTGAACACTGATTCTCCAGGACCATTGAAAAGTTCATTTGTGGCTTTGGAATTATTCTGACCAAGGCGAAACTGCTGGTGTTGTGTATCCATCTACAATTGATTGTCAAATTTCAAATCCCTTTTCCTATATATATGTCTTCATTCTTATGCTCCAAAATGCATACTTCTGTCCATAAAACTATGGTATTCCATTTTTATACATGTTCTTTCTCTCCATGATCTACTTTTCAGTGGTTAAACTGATTTCTAAAGGAGACTGCTTTGATACCAATTGTTGGATTACTGAGAGAGGGGGTGAATCAATAATAGAGCAATCTAATACTTTTTAACCATATAATGCAAGTGTTATATCAATGTAGCATTATCATCCAATATTTGCAGAGTAAATAAAAAATGAACAAATAAACAATCATACACATATACAATACACTAGTGTTTTTATGTGGATTCCCAAGCGGGGGAAAACCACATTTTTTTTTATTTTTATATGTCTTGAATAATTACAATCATTTGAAACATCGACTTCCTTCGTTTTCCAGTTGCAACCGGAAGGAGGTTCCAACCCCCTAGTTTCTCTGGCTACAACCTGATGGAAGCTCCAACTCCCCAATTCTCTGGCTACAACTAGAAGGAGGCTACAACCACCCATCTTCTTCGACTACAACTAGAAGGTGGCTACAACCACCTGTCCTTGCCCCGCTCAATCGCTCTGACGTAGAAGTAGAATAATGGAACTACTGCCATACTATCGCTATGAGATATATTGTTGTAAACCTGTACCAATCAACCTGCACCAAATAACCTGTACCAATAATCTGAACCATGCATCAACATGTACCATAAACAAGTGCATCAACCATGCACCAACCTGTACCTCAACCTCAACCTCAACCAAAATACCTTATCAATTTCATCATCCAAATCTGATTTGTAACTCTGTAATAGACCTGGTGTATATAATCACATACCTACAAAACTTCCTTAACTTTAACAATAAGAGACTAACATTTTCATCAAACTTTACTTTAGTCTCACATGACTAGTTTTGGACTAGTTAACAACCCTAACTTGAAATAATCATAAGTATGTACTTGTAATAAATAAATATTTGAAAATAATGCACAATATTCTTCAATGTGTTTTATGCAATTCCTCCAGGTGTCACTACTTGGAACCTCTCAGAAAAGAAGTTATAGCAAAAATGACATACCTTGTTGAATTCTAGATTATTCTAGAGAGAGAACTTGTAGAGAATGCCCCACATAGAATATTTGTTGTATGGATATGAACATTGTACACATAATACTACAGACTGTACTCCAACCAACACATTTGGTCTTACTGAATTTGGATATGTTATGAAGAAGTTATGATGTTTTTACCCCAAACACCTGTTTTAGACTAGTTTCAGGACTAGCCACAAACCCTATTTTCCATGGAGTGTAACTCCAAAAATAMAATGATCCACAAGCTGAAATTCATACTACAACTACTTGGATATGTTTYCTCAATGGCCTCCTAATTTCAYGGTCTGAATCATTGTAGAAAAAAAGTTATTGTGAAAATGGTGAGATKACYTGATCAAAAGAATTTATCCTCCCTTGAATTTCRRCCTTYTTTACTTCACCTTCCCTCTGAAATTTGGATTAGATACCATTTGATTACCTCAGTCACCTRTAGATATTCAATATGCTCAAGTGTGATTGAAATGAGAGAGCCTTGCCTCTTATTTATACTTTCATGTAGCTTCCTTAGAAGCATCTTCTAGACCACTTTGTCCACATAGTCACCTATGTCCAACTTTGCCCAATTTGCCACTTGTCCATATATCCAATAGCCACTTGACTATTTAACTCATTTTCCCATTTTAGGGTTAACCTTCTTATAGCCACTTTCCATAATTAAAAATTTCTCCATTTACTTTATTATTTAAATAATCCTCATTGACTTTGTACTTTACTTTATTATTTAAATAATCCTCTTTGACTTTGTCACTTCACTTTATTATTTAAATAATTTCTTCTTAGCAAACACTTTTACTTCTTTGACCTTTTGGGACTTCCAACCAACATATGAGGGTCCTCCAACTTCGTAAGGCCATAACTCTCAAATCGTGAGGAGTTATGTGACGTTCCACATACCACCAAAAATTGCATGACATGTACTATCCATTTAGAATAGTATTCCCTGCAAATATATCAAAACTCATACCATTATACATCAAACAAATTTGGGTCCATTACCCAAACATTTGTGCTACCGAAATTCGCTACCGGATATTCTTTAAGGGTTGACATCAATGAAAACCAACTCAATTAATCAACAGATCTATTGTGTATTCATTATTTGTGGTGATTATATTTTTAGATCTATTCAGGTATTTAACAATTGGTATCATAACAGTTTCCTTGGCAAGAATTGTGGACAATTGTTTTTTCTATTTTTGAAGTTTTTTTTAGAGAAACCAAAGAGGGCCGAGATATTCCGGATGATTTATGTGTATTTATGTGCAAAATTTGCAGAAACTGGTTGTATATATGAGTTCCTCTCAGAAAAACACTCAATTTAAAAAAAATAAATCATCTGAAACAGAGTCCGAGAAGTAAAGTTATTGATGTTTTAAAATCAACAAATTTTCAGGGTTTTTCCGTAGATGGCAACAAAAGTTTTTTTATTTTTGTAGCACCTAGAGGCCAAATGTGATAAAACAAATTATATATCTAAGTTCCTCTATAAAAAATAGTTGATTTCAAAAAAGAAATCACCCAAATCAGAGCTCCCAAAGTGAAGATATCATTGATTTAAGATCAATCATTTTGAGGGGTTTTTTGTGATGATAACAAAATTGTAAAGTTCATAACTTTGCACAAGGTGTTCATATTGCTACCAGATAAATTCCATTGGATATATTATTTTAATATTTTTCTTTTTGTACATTATATGTGGTGTTTCCAATGGAATGCTCTCAAGTCATGGAAATTCTACGAAAGGTTGAAGCTCTCAAAGCCGATATGCATGACCACCTGCAAGGCCTCAAGGCTAGTCTACACGACCACATAGCCAGTTATCACAATAGTCAACGGTCATTAGCTCTCCTACAAGAGATATATCTTATGGTAGACATCAGGGATGAATATATTCAATAAGTATATGTTTGGTATGATTTTGAGGCCGATTGTGATGCTTGGTATATGGATAGTTCTCATTTTTTGGATGATAACCACTTTCATATTTTATTTGATGACTCCACTCCACCTTTTGTAGAGAACATCAATGTGACAAATACGAAGCCAGTTATGATTACTAGTGTCTATCATGCATATTCTACAGTGGTATTATTCCTTCCATATTAAGCTATGAATCTTTCCCACAATGTGGATGAATCTTCTTATTTAGATCTACATGACAGGTGTTAGTCTTTGGAGCATCATTTTTAGTTTGTTATTGGGTTCTGATACCTTTTGCATGGAGTTCACATGAACACTCAAACATGGGACCCTGGTTCTCTACTTTACTTCAACATTATGGTCCACACTTATCCATGAGACCCTGGTATATAGTTGTACACCCTCATAACAAATGTTGAGGACAACGCTTTCTTAAGGGGGGTGGAATGTTAGGTATCTAGAGAGGTAGTGGGGGGCCTGGAGGGCCCATAGTAATAATAGTGGATGCCACTCAATGTAAGGTGGACTAGATCCACTATATTATTAAATAAAGTCCACTATGGAAGTTAGATATAATAAATGTAAGAGTACTTACTAGAATGTTCTACTTCTAGAAGGTTCCTCCTCTAGAATGATATTAGGTTGTTGGTAACACTATATAAAGAGTTTCAAGCAATGTAATGGGATATGAATAGAAGTATTGTATTTGGAGCTAAAGCTCATTAGAAGGTTTCCCTCTTGAAGAGGCAAGTGAAAAAGAGAGGATCCCTTCCATAATATGATCCATTGTATGTTGTCGCCTTACCTCAAGGGTTTTCTTATAATAAAAGTGTGGTTTCTTCTATATTTCTACGTAGATCTATTGTGTATTCAATATTTGTGGTGATTATATTTGTATATCTACTCATGTACTTAACACAACAATCTCCTCAACCATCAACATGATGGACATATCAGAATGATGAAGCCGACATACCGGATCAAGAAAAACTAGAAGCTTCAGATCAAGACAATCCATGAATAATAGGAATCACAAATCACCCAACATCTACAAATGAAGTTTGGACGATAGTGTTGGACACACCTACCACACTTAGGGGTAGGGCAGGGGGCCGAATGAGTGTGGAGACCTTTTTCCCAAAACTTCCCTCTTACACAAAAAATCCTTAGTTAACATTCAACATTTGCTCATTATTCATTGCTGTCATTTATAATAAGTTAGATGTGAATACATATCAGAAACATATATCAACAACATATCATCAACAAATCATCTCCACAAAGAACACAAAGAATAGAAGATGTATGTACAATTTTTCTTTTTATTATGGACTTCAATCCGAGGGTTTTTCAACAACAACTGAATAGAGTCCAAATCTACAAGAGCACCATCTCTATATGCAAGACTCAACTTACATTCTCAGCACCAACTGAGATGAGGCAACAATCCTCAATAAATATCAATCTCTCAACATAAACAAGTGCATCAACCATGCACCAACCTGTGCCAAACATCCTGTAATCAACCTGTACCATAAACAAGTGCATCCAACCATGTACAACGTATATAACAATAATGTGTCAACTACTCATCAAAAATGACTTATCAATATGTACCAACATCATCAAGTATACATCTCATGTATGTGCCAACTCATCAACTGCTTGTTTCAACCATGACTAGTTTTGGATTAGTCAACAACTCCAACTTGAAATAATCATAACTTTGTACCTGTAATGAATAAATATATGAAACTGATACAAAATGTTCTTCAATGTGTTTTATGCAATTCCTCCAGGTGGCACTACTTGGAACCTCTCAAAAAATGAGTTATAGAAAAAATCACATACCTTGCTGAATTCTGGCTTATTCTAGAGAGCGATCTCGTAGAGCGTGCTTCACACAAAATATTAGTTGAATTGATCTAAAACCATTACACAACATACTATAGAATATAACCTAACCAACACATTTGGTCTCACTGAATTTGGATCTATTATGAAGAAGTTATGACGTTTTACCTGAAACACCCGTTTTTGACTAGTTTCAGGACTAGCCACAAACCCTATTTTCCATGGAGTGTAACTCCCAAAATACAATGACTCAAAAAAATGAATTTTTTACCACATCTACTTGGGTATGTTTTCTCAATGGAATATCAATTTCACGGTCTGAATCATTATAGAAAAAAAGTTATAGCAAAAATGGTGAGATGACCTGTAAATAACATATCTTAGAAACCATCATCAAAATAATTTATTCTTCCTTCAATTCCGGCCCTCTTTTCTTCACCTTCCTTCTGAAATTCGGCTTGGATATCCTTGGTTACTTCGGTCACCTATAGATATTCAATATGCTCAAGTTTTCCACACCAACAATGCTCAAGAAGCTCTCCATCAATACTCCAAAATATATTCTCACAAGAAGCTCTCCATTGATCCACAAAAAGGATGATCTACAAGAGACCATTGCTATCTTATTTATACTTTCA
>JZKD02S1425876.1:110650-124504 GCA_000966675.3 Picea glauca | reverse complement strand
AATGTTGAATGCTAATTGATGAGTTTTTGTGCAAGAGGGAAGTTTTGGGAAAAAGAGCCCCACACTCATTCACCCCCCCCCTCTAAGTGTGGTAGGTGTGTCCAACAAAAGAGTCTCTTTGTGCAACATCTAAGTAAGAAAACATAATATACAATTGGAGGCATAAGATGACCAAGCCACAACGGGACAAGAGAAGTTGCAAAATAAAATTTGGGATGTTCTAACTAGAGAGACTATTGTTCATTACAAGATAAACGAAGTTGAGTGCTAATTGATTGTCTACTTTGAAGAAATATTGGCTTTCATTCTAGAATCTCTTGAGATTGCAGATGATATTTTTAATGTGTTGACCATGTTAACGACCACGTTGCGCTTAGTAGTATAATATAGATGAGGGTTATAGCACCATGAGACAATAGAGGAATCAAAACAAAGGGAGGTTTCTAAGAAAGAAAAGTAGACACAAGTCATAGCCATAGAGAGAACAAAAGGAGAATGTCAAGGCATGGATATAGGTGGAGATAAGAAAGAAAATAATAGAAAATTTATAAGTAACCCTAGTTATCACTAAATCCTATATTCAGATTGCATTGATAGATTAACTATGCATAAAAATCCATTCACTATGGATCAATTTTGAGGATCATAAGGAGTTCATACCAAATCAGGAGAAGCTAATATTAAGACAATTGTCATGAATAATGTGAGCCTATATACATAGAGGTGTGTTGTGTCCACAACCACTCCCATTTCATTTTTCTTTTATAAGAAAAATGAAAAGGACCCCCTACTGAATTTGAACTCTAAATCCTAATCCACTACTACTTTATCCTACTTGATATTCTTAGTCCACTTTGAGGGAGTTGGGGGTTTACGGTATTTATTGATGATTTATCCTAGGGGATGTTTGTTACAATTGATAATCTCATTGATTTTGTACTTTCATATGTTATTTGTTATACTTTTGATTTATGATGATTCTTTGACCTTTTGTGATGAGATTGATAGGTTGTCTATTGATCCTTACACTAATTGGCCTTAACGGATTTGAATATATTATTGATCTTATTCTAATGCAAGGCTTGATTCCCCATATTATGCTTTGAATGTGTTCTCTCTTAAGGCCCTCCTTAATTCTTATGCTTTGGTCTGAAATTCCATCTCATGGCATCATTGAGAAGTATATGGTTGGCTTGAATGAAGAACATATGGATATTTTTGGCATTCTCTTGTTTGTGCATTGTACCTAAGGAATTCATTCTTTCAATTTCCTCATTATTTAAAAAATCCTTTATTTGCATCTCTTTTCATTTGATGAGTAAAATAGTGATGGGAATGAATCTAAATTCTATAACATACTAGCAAGTATCTCCTTCCTTGTTTAACAAAGTTTATTCTTGCTATGGTTGCAGGAACAAGATTTCCAGGTCACTTTCTTACTAGGTTCTTCTGATCTTTCAAGTCTTCAAGAAGAGCGCGCCTAAGAAGAAGATCATGTACAGTGGTCATATAACACAAAGGGAACTCAAGAGCTGGGCTTCCAGTTAATGAAAAAAGATGGAAAACTCAAGGATGCTTTGGGAAACCCCATATTTTTCTACTTGACTACTTCAATCTTGTCTTGCCTGTAGGAATCCCTTGATATTGTTACTCTTGGTCAGGCTTCTCTCTAATTCAGATCTTGATCCTTATTGACTCCTGCATTCAGAATTGAGCCTTCTCTTTCTCGAACCCCAACCAGATTTCTTCTTATCACTATATATATCATTTTCTATTTTCACTTATATTCCATGGCTTGAATGTTATTGTGTTTTATTATTTAGTAGGAACCTTGACCCTCATATGGAACCTTCATTCTTATCAGGAAACTTGACCATTGAGACTACCTTCTTGGGCTCTTACCTCATTAGAATTTTCCTTATCGAGGGTTAGATTCACATTTTATTATCAGGAACCTTGGCCTATCGGGCTCCCCTTGTCCACTTATTCCCATCAGATAATCCAATTGCATACACGAATGGTTTCTTCCGAAGTCGAAGCCCAACAATCCTATTGGGTTCTCCTTCATTAGATGGAACCTTAATGCTCATCCTATTCATTCAAATTGGTCCCTTTTTCAAATCAACGATATATATTATTAGTTTGGTTTGATAAAACGTCACTATTCATCTGCTTGCATTCTAAACATGACAAGACTTAAGCCTATCAATCTCTAACCTTGTAGTTGGACTTTCCCATTCAAGTTTTTCCCGATCTGATAATCCTATCGGGTTCCATTTTATTGGGTTGAAATATCTCGCATGCAAAGCTAGCTTCAAGCTCTAATCCATTTTACGGGTTACCCTTCATGGAATTGACGTGACATTAATGTGTCATGTGACATGCCCCTCCTTTAACCACCAATTGCTTTCCAATCATCATAACCACATTTCATGTGGTCTCAACCCAATTCAATGTGTCCCATCTGACGTGGATTACACTACAGACTTCATCCCACAAGCCTATTGGAATGCTTGTTATCAGAATGTTCTTTATCAGAAAGGGGATTCACTCAACTAATTTGAACTTTCTGAAACCCAAAAGTCGATAACCTATCATATTCTACACCATGGGATTTCACTCAACCATAAGATTCTGAAACCTATCGGTTTCATGCCTATTCGATTCACAACCATCGAGTTCTCGCCTATTCAACAAGAATATAAGAGTATTTTATATCGGGATGATCTCTATCGGGTTCCCCTCTATCATATTATCACTATCGACTTGTTCTTATCATGAAGCTAGCTCATTTGGTTAGTTTTCACTTTTCGAATCTCGAAGGCCTATTGGGTTATTTCGTTATCAGATGATCTCGTTATCTAATTACTATGTGCCACTTGTTACCTCCACATTCATGTGGTCTCAAATTTGTCCGACATGTTCACCTAACATATCATCTCGTAATATATGATGTGGCATGTTACATGTCATCCAGGATTTCTATCATCTACCTGTTGGCAACAATAATATAATTTCTATTGTTTATAAGTTTTTTTTTTTTTTTTTAACAAAATCGGTTATGAGGCTTTATTTAATAGCGGCAGAGGGGTTTGCCAACCCTTACATATTCAAAATCAGAGCTGCTGATCTATTTACAAGCTTCTGACTAAAGAGCCTATCCAGTATTAACAACCACAACTACCTGCCGAAGACTCAACTACTTAGAACTTATACAACAAACAAGACTGCTGGAAATCCTCATAACACCTGATGCGGCCAGACTAGATCTTCACCGAGCTACTTCATTACCCAACCTTGGAGGAAGCCTCTGCGGTTGCTTCTGAAATATTGCCTAGAGCCTTAGTGAGCTCTTCCACTTGAAGTTCCAGCTTGCTGAGTCTCTTTCCCAGGTCTCCCATCAGGTTAGCCGCATCCTTCAGACCGGTATGGATTTCATCTGAGAGGTCATCTTTAATGTCCTACATTTCTATGTTGAGCATCTCCCATTTTCGCTGGGCCATGGATGCCTTAATACTCTCCAACTCCACTCAGATAAACTCGATTTGCTCCTTCGTGGTAAGACTTGGTTTGGACGCGGACTCCATTCTTTTCCGGCGCTCTGAAGAAGATACAACACGGGAAGGGAAAAAATTCGTTTGGATATGAGAGAACGCAGCGGAGTCTTCCCTTTTAATGGTAAAGCAGGGCCTCCTCCTCGAGAATCCCCACGATCCGAATCGGATCCCAAATCTCTGCCCTGGAGATCGACCATCTGCCGTAGCAATTTTGGGTATGGAGTCCGTCCAGCCTTTCATATTGTTCACGTGGAGTTTCAGTGCACAATATCCAATAAGATTATGGGATGATTTGAAGGGAAGCTTCCTCATTCACCTTTAGGATCCCTTTACTCAGAAGTGAACATCTGTTTGCTTCTTTGTCAGCGTACCCATTCAAAATTCATAGAACATGGTTCAAATGATATTCTTTGAATTGCAACAGGAGAAGAGAAGATTTTCTGTACAACTGAGCCAGGTTGTTGTCCTTAGGAATCTTTTTAGTGTTAATTGCATCCACTACCTGCTTAGAGTCCCCAAAGATACTTATTTCCTGGATACCCAAATTTATCGCCTGATTGAGACCTTGCCAAAGCGCAAGATATTTCGCTTGGTTGTTAGAGGCATGGCCTAAACCCCAAGCATACGCTGTTTGAATTTTGCCGGAAGGGTCCAGAATTACTCCCCCTCCTCCTGCCTGACCCGGGTTTCCTTTGGAGGCCCCGTCAAAGAAGAGGCACCATTCTTTGAGCGACGATCTCCACTATAGGAATTCCTGCTCCTCCATCCTTATCTCCCATTTTCGATTTTGAAGAGGTTTGATTTGATTGATGCCCGGATGATCTTGGCTATATTCCTTAAGCCACCTGCTTTCCTCCTCCGAGAGTGGAGCCGAGTTCCTAATATTGGCCTTGCCTTTTAAGACTTCTACCATCATCGTCCTGGCTTTAATTGCCACCTGGGAGGGCAGCCTTCCTACGTCATTAAAAATTCTGTTGTTCCTTTCCAGCCAGATCTTCCAGCAAGTAAATTTGGGTATCCACATCCATACTATTTTGAGGAGGTACTTTTTGCTCAGGTCAAACGGGGATAAGGACTGCCAGCTGCTTAGCAATTCTGAAGCCGAGGAAGGGAGAATTGGGCAGGCTTCTCCTGTTAGAAGGCCCCAAACTTCTTTTGAGAACTCACACTCGAAGAGGAGATGCACTGGGGTTTCTTCATTATGTCTGCAAAGCGGGCAGCGGGAGGGGCCCTCCCAGCCCCTCTTCTTAAGGTTATCGAAAGTTAGAATGCTGTTGTGAGTCAAGGTCCAAGTGAAGTGGTCAACTTTGGGAATTGAAGGGAAATTCCAGAGAGCTTTCCACGACCCTGGGTTTGGGGGGGCCCAAAGGATGTTTAGGGCTACCTTATAGCCTGCTGAAGCTGTGTAATTCCCTGTAGGGGAGCCCCAGCCTCGTTTGTCTTTGGTCCGGGCACTAATCGGCGCCTTCCCATGTAGGTGTTCTAGGAGAATCATTGCTTCTTCATGGAGCTCCTCCGGGTAGCTCCCCAAATTCCAGCCTTGCCAGGAAAGATGGTCATCACTTTTTCAAAGGGAGATATCCCAAAGAGTTTTGCGATTGTTGGCTAAGAGCCAATCACCAATATTCTTTATTTCTCGAACTCCTATGAGTGGAAGATCGCCCAAAATAGAGTCCTCCCTGATCTGGATTTTTGCTCCGTTTTCCGGGATCCAAGTGAGCTTTGGCTGAAAGAAAGATAGGGCTCGATGGCACAGATAGAAGATTGGGGAACCTTTCATTACTTTGGGGGGTCTCTCTAGACAGCGGTCTCTATCTCCACGAAAATATTTTTTTCTAAGGATTTGCTTGCTCCAGGTTCTTTTTCCAGTGATCATTCGCCAAAGCAATTTGCCTCCCATAGCGAGATTATGAGCAGCCACATTTCTTATATTCAATCCCCCTTCCAAGGTTGGTTTCTTGACCTTGTCCCAGTTAACTAGATGGAGTTTTCTCGCACAATTTTTGCCTCCTTCCCACAGGAATCGACGCAGCAGTACATCGATTTTATTTGAGATTGTTTTTGGGGCGAGCAACACCGAGCATTGGTAGATAGGAAGGCTGGAAATGACAGAATTCATCAGCACCACTTTGCCTGCTCTGGTTAGCCAATTAGCTCCCCACGCTTGTATCTTAAGTTTAATCTTATCCACCAGGGGCAGCCAGTGCACTACCATAGCCCGACCTTTGAAGATAGGGATCCCAAGATAAGTGAAATTATCCCAAACTGATATTCCTTCCATGTCAAGGATGCGTCCTATTTGCTGCAGGTCCCGAGGGGTACAATTCGAGCCATAAATATTACTCTTATGATAATTAATTTCATTGCAAGAGCAGGCTTTATAGAGGTCGAGTTCAGACTTGAAATTCCGGGCTATCTTGATGCTGGCAACTCCCAATAAGAGGGTATCATCTGCAAACTGAGCATGACTGACCTCGTTGGTTGAAGGGGTAATTCTGATTCCGGGAAGAGATCTGTTTAGGAGACAGCTTTGCAGCTGGAAACTTAGCACTAAGGCTTGTAAAACATAGAGCATAGGGGATAGCAGGCAGCCTTGTCCGAGCCCCCGAGAGGCCTTGAAAAACTTGGTAGGCCGACCATTGATCAAGGGGGCGATCCACGGAGCTGAAATGCAAGCCTTAATCCACCCCATAAACTACTAGGTGAACCCAAATTTTCTCAGCACTGCAAACAAGAAATCATGTCTGACCCTATCAAAGGCGTTGGCTAGATCCAATTTGACCACCATTCCTTTCTCATTTTTTTTACAGCTAGTGTGAATGGATTCCTGAACTAAAATTATGTTGTCAAGTATTTGTCTCCCACTGAAAAACCCTCCCTGGTTTTCCGAAATTAACTTTGGCAAGATTTTCTTGAGCCTGTTTGCTATTATCTTGGTGATGATTTTGTATCCTGTGTTGCAGAGTGAAATCGGTCTGAATCGATTAAACTTCTTTGCCCCCTTCTCTTTTGGAATGAGAGCTAAGAATGAAGAATTGGTGCTACTGCCCAATTTGTTGCAGTTCTGAGATTTCATGACCATCTTGCATAAGTCTTTTTTGATTATGTCCCAGCAATGAATATAAAAACGTGCTGTAAAACCGTCTGGCCCAGGAGCCTTGTCTGGGTTCATGTTGAAGACAACTTTTTTGATTTCCTTATCACTGATCGGCTTGCTCAGCGACCCATTCTCTTCTTCTGTAACTAGCTCTGGAACTTCTGATATCGGGTAAGAGCACGAGTCTAGATCCTCCATTGCCGGGGCTGAATATAGATTTTTGAAGTAGTAGTGAGCGGCCTCCTTGATGCTATGGGCGTCCCTGTAGACTTGGTCCTGCCAATGGATCTCGTCAATGGAATTATAATTTATCCTTGCTTGCATGTGCTTGTGAAAGAAGGCTGTATTCTTGTCGCCTTCCTGGAGCCATAACGCCCTTGACTTCAATCTCCAATAGATCTCTTCTTCTCTGCAACTTTTATGAAACTTACTTTGGAGTTCGGATTCCTGCCTAAGGAGAGCCTAGGTGACATGAGTCTCTTCCATAACCAGTTGGTGGGTTTCCAAGGATTCTTGCACAAGTTTCCTTTCCTCCAGAGGTGATTTTATCTTTTTGGCCCAAGATTTGATGGTGGATTTAAGACGTCTGAGTTTCTCCTCCCACACATAGAAGGGAGAGCCAGTAATAGAAACATTCCAGGATTTTTGAACCAGGTGGAGGAAGTCGCCTTGTTCTAGCCATAAAGGAGAAAACTTGAATGGAATGGGTCCTAGAGCAGAGCTAGGGCGAAGAGAAAGAGAAATGGGTTTATGGTCAGAAGTATAATGAGGGAGAACCTTAGAGGAGGCCCTCAGACCTATGGTAAGGAAGGAGGACTGGATCAGGAACCGGTCTAGCCTGGCTGCTATATGACCAGGGCCTAATCTTTTATTTGACCAGGTAAATTTTCCATTGGATGGAGGAATATCCTCTAGCTCCCATTTCGACATCAGATCTTCCACCCATTCTCTAGCAGGGTCCTGAACTATGGAACCCCCCTTCTTTTCAGCCAGCGAAAGGGTGACGTTTAAGTCCCCTGCCACTACTAAATTCTCGGTATTGTGCAAGTTAAGAAACGAGTGAACAGAATCCCAACAATCTTTCTTCTCATTGACTAAGACAGGGACATACATATTAAAGAGGCTTACCTGGTGGTCAGAATTTTTGTGATGCAGCTTGGTGAAGAGCCAGTGAGTGGTGCCGACTTCTTCCACTAGTTCCAGCTTTGAAGAATCCCAGAAGGTTGCCAGTCCCCCCGAGGCTCCTCTGGTGCTTACTACCCTGCCAGGGCCCTTTTTCCAGAAAGAATGACTTATCCTTAGGAGGTCTTCCTCCTCCAATTTCGTCTCCTGGATAAGGAGAACTTCGGGTCTTTCAAGCCCTACTAGATCCCTCAAGGCTTCTTCTTTCAACTTGCTCCCTAGTCCTCTACAATTCCAGGAGATGTATTGCATTATTTACTTGATGGAAGAGGGAGCCCACCTTTCTGTGTTTTCCCCGGCTTCGCCCCTGATCTGGTGATCACCATCTCGTGGAGTGTGTACTGAGTACCTTGAGCGACTTCCTTAACGACTTGCTCTTCCCTTCTTTTCTTTTCAGTCTTTCTTCCTCTCTTTGGCTACTCTGGAGTACCTTTTGGACTGCTTGCCTCTCCTTCTTCCTCATCCGAGTTTTTCGTTTCCGTATTCGAATTCAGACTAATATATTCTTTTCCCGGGCTAGGTCTCTTGGCGGGCGAGGTGGGTTCCGATGGGACCGTGAGAGGGTCTTCATACCTGTCTGTTTCTCCTACAGGGACTGGGTGCTTTGGTGGGCCTTCTTGAGCTCTTTGAGATGGTTGACCGTCCTTTGGGGGTTCCTGATTCCTTTTGTCCTTTCCTCTGGAGTTATATGAGTTTTTCCCTCTCTTGACTTTATGCCAACCTTCTGCATCCTCATTCCCGGGGGTTTGCATTTTGGGGCAGTTCCTTTGAAAGTGGTCGTGCTCCTGACAATTCCTGCATTTGAAGGGCAGGTGCTCATAATCAAGTTTTTGGTAATGGGTCCACGTTCCAACCGTAAGCTTTACTGCTTCAGGAAGCCCTGCCTCCAGATCAACTTCCACACATATTCTGGCGCAATTATACTGCCCTCGATTGTCAGCTCTGTCAATATACCTTCCAACCCCATTCCCAATCCTTTGCAGTGATTCAGAGTCCCAACAGTGCATCGGGAGGTTAGGTAATCTGACCCACATCGACACTTCTTTAGGCGTGTCCACCAGGGGGTCAAAGTCCAGTGTCCATTTGTTCAAATATAGTCCCTGCGTTCCCATAAATTAGGGACTGTTCCTGAAAATTAGATCACGGTCCTCTTCTGAGATAAATTCGAAGACAAAAAACCCACGACCCACCGGATAGCATGTAACCCCATGTGCTAGGTTTGGCCGCCAATTCCGCTGGATCCAATCATCGATGGTTTTGGAAGATGGCCAAAGGCCCATAAACTGACCCACAAGCCCTCGTTGGGCCAGAGCTAAGGCGATCTTCATTGGATTTTCTTCTGGTAAGACGATTTCCAGGATCTCCTCCAGTTTTTTAATGAATTTCGGGATCGAAGGAGCGACCGTTTTTTTACCTCTGCTGTTGATCAACCTGCGAAAGGCCTCTTCGAACAGGATCGGAGGAGGGGGGGCTGCCGCCCCGCCCCATGGCGCCGCCATGGAAACACACTATTCACGCACCAGGCCCAAACCCTAGATCTCTCGCGCAGCTCAGAAACCACTCGTTTTAAGGAGGGGGTCTTATCTGTATGTTGCTGGAGAAATTATATACATATTGCATATACTTGGAAAGAAATATTAAGGTAGCGGGCATGAAAAACAAAAACTAGAAATTTGAAATTTCCTGAACCCGCGCAACAAGAAATTTTCGGAAAAAATGACTAAGTATATTGTTTATAAGCATCCTACACAGGGTCTCTAAATTTTCATTACTCTTCATGACCATTATCACTAAACGACACTTGTCACTTGTCACTTTTTACATATCTTCCTTTCGATTTTGTTTTCATGACTATAAGCATGAAAACTTGTAGCTGGAATTAACACTTTGTTTCGATTTTTGATTAAAGGAAAACTGTTCATATGGTCTATTATCAAATTGTCGTATTTTTGCTATGAACATGATTGTTATCCTTGTTTATAACCTCTTGGTTCTAAACGTGCTTTGGTTACATAAGTGAAAGACCTCCATACACTAATTTTCGATTGATATTAATGAAGTTTTCATTTATAAAACTTTCCATTATTCAATTTTCATTTGATACACTTATCTTTGTAATCAAGATATGGATGTGCGTACTATGGTTTTCAAGTGTTCTGATCCTTATACGTACCCATATTCCAAGGTGTCATATGAAGTACAAAGTGATATTACTTCTCTGTATGGCCTTAGGCTTCACGATTTCATTCCCACTCATGGTGATTAACGCCTCTGCCTACCGTTTTGAACTGTCATAACATTGTTTTGTTCGGGGCTATGGGTCTGTGGTTTTTTTTTATCAAACCTTACCTCTGAGTTCTGTGTTGATTCCCTTCTGATTTTCCATGGCTCCAGTGGTAAGGATTGAGCCCAATGGTATCCAAACCTTGTTATCGTATGACAACACCAGGGACGATTTAGAAATGAATGGTTGGCGTGTTTTCATTGAAAAATTTAAGGGTTTCAATCTGAGAGTTGCCCAAGAGTTCACATTGACTTTCGACGGTTGCAGAGAAAAGATAGGTGAGGTGCAGCTAGAGGTGACTGAATAATTTTTAAGCCAAGCTACGGGTTTACCAGCTGTCGTGCAAAAATGGTTCAAGAATGCAAAAGTTGAAGAGGTCCCTTGGACTCTATTGTTCACCACACAAAAAATTACTAGTTGCGACCGAGGTATGCCTATCTCATCTTTAAAACCTAGGTGGCATGATATTCTTGCTACTGTGAAACAGTTCATTATGTGTGAAGGAAGATTTGGGTTAGTTTTCTTGTATCACCTGCGATTGCTTATGAGTTTCATTGACTTCCCGTTGAACATGCCCTACTCCCTGCTTAGAAGTCTGTACAAGATGGGAAAGCGGTTTAGGAGGAAGAAGTCTGATTCTAGTTTATTCCATCACGGTTTAATTAAGATTATCCTTGTGCATTAGTTGCAATTATACAACGATTGTTGGGATGCTTTTGTGTTACGAAATGGATTTGGAAACAATGAATTGGGATAGGTTGATAAGCCTATTATCACATAAACCCTCGTGAACACTACATCCTCTTCTCCACCACTCCTGCCCTATGATCCTATCCCTAATATTGAACCCTCGACCTACCCTGATGCTACCCAACCAGACACTCAACCGGATTCGCACCCAAAGAGTTGCACTAAAATTGTTAAAAAACCCATAGGGAAGAAACTAAAGGGCAACGTCGATGTAAATTCCAAGAATAAAAGGGCTGGTCGTTTGATTTCACAATGTGCTCGAAACAAATCCAAAACTTGTGCAGACACAAAAAACACAATTGAGGTAAGTGAAGACTCGGATTCGGAAATTGAAAGGTTTTTGGTTGAAGAGTATCCATTGTCATATGGACTTTGCTCTGACAGACCCTACGATCATGTTAGCAACCTACCTCCATGTCTAAAGGATAATCCTCATTTTCCTGGCATCCAACTCCGTGACAAACCTACCTTTCGCGTGGATGATTCTCCAACTGTTAATGCTATTAGTGCCAATGCACAGTCCCTACAGCCACAATGTAATGAGTGTCGATCCTGGATCGACAGGTATTATATGGACGTGCCTTTGCTACAGTCCCAACTTAAATCTTTAAAAGACCAAGTGGATTTGTTGACAAGCGAGAACAATAGGCTCCAATCCATAGCTCAAGCAAAAGACAAACGCTACAAAACTAAAGGATGTCATTTTTAAGAATGTAGAGGCAGCGACAACAATAGTAAACTCCAAGATTGCTTGATATGTTTTAATACCATGATTTCAGGTATGATCTTTTTCAAGGTTCAACATGATTTTGTCACTCTCAATTTAGGATACACGATTTGTTTAAATAGATTACTTTTTAGTTTGTTTTGTTTGTTGAATAAAATATGATTGTAGTTATAATTATAACTATCTACATAATCGTAAGATTCTGTAGCCAGTTAGAAAAAAAATTCGAATTGCTTGATTTTATAATTGAAAACATATCTAAAATTTCCTCATTTTCATTTGTTAACAGGAACCCATGATTCCAAAGAGATATGAAGCACTGTTGAAAACTTCTAGCCATATCAACTTAATGTTTTTTTTTAGTAAATAGATTAGGCTGTTAGTATTTTGATATCAAGTAAAATCAAGGAGGTTGCATCCCCCATATTTTTGGAATAGATTTGATATTATCAATAGGAAACATTTTGTTCCTGGAACCTATATAAGCATGTTATTTTGTAAACATGAGGGCATCTCTGCCTGGGGCAAAAACTATGGATTTCTCATTTACAGACTTGAATGGAATATAATATTGGTCACAGCTTTAGCTTCTCCGTATTGTGTTTTTATTCAAGTCATGATTATTTCAATTTGTAATTTGATTATGATTGCTTTCACTGTCGTGGTTTACTACAAATTGTTATGATAAAAAAATCATATATTATCCATGTTTTATGTTCCATATTTAACACACATCAATCATTTTGTTCAAACTTGAATTAATAGATTTATCTTTATCTTTTACTGAACGTTTATACACAAGTTCTTACAACAAGATTTATCTTAATGTGGCTGCTTGTGAAATTATGAGATTGCTGTGATCACATCTCTTATATGTTCTATCATTCGAATTCCATCATTACTGCTTCACGTTTATGAGAAGAAATTGTAGGATCTGCTGCGGGTTTACCTCATCAGACAGGAAGATTGAATTGCTACATACTGAAGAAATATCGGATGCGGTAACATGTCAGTTTGTTAGTTTGATTCCATTAGTTTAATGAATACAAAAATTTCCTGCAGTTAAAACATCTTCTACTATTTGTCGTTTTTTTTTTCAATTAGATAGTTTTTGTTTCATTTCTAGAATATAAATAGATTAAATGATAGTTTTACTATTGTTTTAAAAATCAATTTATATTTGATTTTCGCGGATTTAGATTAAAATTCGTATTGTGTACATATTATATATATCTTAGAAATAGAATCAACTATATATATTGTACATATAATAAGTACAGTTATTTAACAAATATTAGTCAGTTAAACTGTAAATATATATTAGATCTATATATAGTTTTCAACGATTGTTATTCATCAAGTTTTTTGCGTTTTCTTTAGTTTTGTTTTTTCGCTTTTTTTAGGACTTAGATCGGCCAACGGAGCCGCTAAACCCGTCGGAGTGGATTCATCCAAATGGCTTGGGTTAATTAGACAACTCTGGACTAGATTCATTCCTCTAGTTGACGAGCGATCAATTTTTCCCGTCAACACTACCATATCTCCTTACATGGCTCTGACGTGTCATGATGATGGGTATTTTCTGATGTGACACTCGAGTTTGAATAATCTCATCTAGTTTGACTTATATCTTTAGGATTGAATCTTTTCGAATACCCTTTTACCTGCAAACCTATTCATTACAATAATTTCGAATTAATTATTAAATCATTTTAATTACGGTTTTACTATTTTAATCCTGGGTTATTTTTATTGCAAGTGCGGTCAAAATTCTAATGTGAGCCCAACACTCTATACCCTTCCTAACTTTAGATACCAATTACATGGAGAAGGTTAAACAATATAAATTGATCACACTTAATTCCCACAATGCATGCGGGATAATTATTTAAAGTACAAGATCAATGGTCCAGATCAATCCCGTGAGCAGATCAACAACTATTGAGCATAAACTTCGGGTAGCCACAACTTGTGATCTAAGAAGCCAAATCAGAAAAGAAATGACTCATTGGAAAGATAATGAGGAGAAGAATAGGTTAGAAGAATAATTTGAACCATATCAACAACAAAAAATCCCAAAACAATTAGGAGAATATGAGGCATGAATTTGATTGGAGATGGACTATGAATTGTTCTAAAATGTGTATCTCAAGTTTTGAGTGGTCAAATCAAGCATGAGATAGGTCATTGTAAATATATAACAGTGAAGAAGATGTTAAATTAAATAATTTTTACCATATTGACTGTTGAAACACTC
>JZKD02S1425876.1:18267-44976 GCA_000966675.3 Picea glauca | reverse complement strand
TATAATAATAAATTAAATTAAAGTTTTTTTCATGTCAGTTCCTAAGGACTATAAGGTTATGTTATTCGCAGGTAAAGTTTCTCACGAGATAGCGGACACAATGTAAATACTTACCTTGATGCAAACAGAATCACGAGAATCCTGATAAGATGGTTAATTTGGTTTTGATTATCTTACACAGGTTTGAGGTCAGTTTCAGGATAAGAAATCTATTGAAAACCTAGCTCGAGATAGTCAGAAATTTTTGTTTTTGAAGAGTTTTCATGGTTAACGTTGAGACCCTGATCTTGTTCGGTCTTTTTCATTATTTGTATCACAGAGCCAAGTCTTTGACCCCATTACCCAATGAAGTCACTTGGTCTACGTGTTCTTCTCGTCCCACAAGCAAAGGAGATCCCTAGATGGAGCCTAATGTTGACACGAAGTTTAATTTTTCCTATCTTTGGAAACTAAATCTTCATCCTTTCCTAAGTCGTGGAGCCGCCCTTAGTCCAAAAAGGGGAAATCTGAGCCTTACTTTCCTTTTCGGGTTTTTGAGATTCATTTTTTCTCGAAGTATAATCTTCAACCATTTTATTTTCCCAGTGTCAAAATCCCAAAAACGCTTAGCTTATTAAAAAAAAAAAAATTAAGGGGAAAGAAATAAAGGTCACATTTTCCGTCGCTTTCCAAAAAGCGCTCTTTAAACCCGAAATTAATTAAGTTCCTAAACATTATTATCATTCCCTTAATCATTCGTGATTCGGGTTTTTCCTTCTAATGAAACGCTTACGAACTCTCAATAGTCAAACTCTCGATCCTCACTTTTCCAAAAAAGTTAAAAGGATAATTAATTATTGACCTGTTTTAATTAAAGCCCTAATACGTGTCTTAGCGCCTCACTAATCTCATCATGATTTTGCGACCCAGGGATTGCTTGTGACTTATCCCTTGACAACAGGATCCCCGGAGTCCCGAAACACAAAATCACGTTTTCTCTAAACAGGTTTTAAGTTTCAATTTAATTCATTTTTAAAACAGGATTAGAAATAATTAAACCGCCTTTCGCATTTCGGGAATTGAAGAAGGCGGTGATTTTTGAAACTTCAGTTTCAAAATTGCCGATATACAGCGACATTAATAACGGATAAATGAATATATGTTTTGACATGAAAGCATGTCTCTAAGCATATCTTTCCATTAAAAAGCATTAATTTTTAGTCGTCTGTGTCTGTACACTCGCTTTAACGTAAAATTGAAGGTTAAGAAAGTCTTATGTTTGAACTTCATAGCTATCCTTTACATCTGTTGCATGTCACGTTTGCCTGGTTTTATGCGCACTTTCTCTGTAAACATGTTTCTGATCCAACACATGTATCATGGTGCCTAAGAAGGCACCCAAGAAAAGCGAAGAGATTGCAGAAGGCTCGAGTCCAGACGGAGACGTTATATCTGATACAACACCACATGCCATCGATTCCATAAAATCCTGGAGACACATTTTCGAGACTCTGGATTATGAAATTAAAAATTTCCCTCATGACGCCGACAACAAACTTTGTGATATAGCGGAGTCCAAGCTCCACAAAATAGCTACACGGCCATAACTTACGGCTTATAATGACATGATCAATCCGGCCTTAGAGTGAACTGACATACAGACGAGGAGCATTCTGGACAACCGAGGGGTCGTCATTGGCTCCTTCAGACCAGAACATGTAGAAGTAATGTATAAATTATCCCCCTGTCCCAAGTATGTTTATAATCAAGAATTTGTGAGTAATTTTCAAAGAAAAGAATGTTTGGAGGCAGACCAAACCTATCCTGACATAATCAAAGACTGGTGGAGAAACGAGGGAAAATTCAGGGCTGACACCCATGGTATTTACACCACAGCCTCATTGAATGATTATATGATTTATGTGGTGATGATGTTATGTAGACTTTTCGATAAGAAAAGTCCCACCCATTTCCCTGTAGAGTGGGTACCTCTTTTGCATGAGGCAGCAGAAGGTTACAGCCTCAATTGGGATAAGATTTTATCTGATAACATGGAAAAGGAGGTCATGAACTATCAGACTGCAAGATCAAAAGGCTGACTAGTAACCTTTTTTATGTAGGCATACATCATGGATGCTATATGCTTCTCGACTCCTTTCCCTTTGATGAATTGGAGTTGGAATCCTACTTACCTGAAGCCAATTCATGAATATCATTCTAAACTTTGGGAAGAAAATGCAAAGGATTCATTCTATGAAATTTGTCATTTCGTGGTGATACCACTACATCCGATGTTGTATGGTTGTGCGCCTCCCCACATATCAGAGTCCGTCATAGGAAACCTCAGGGCAATTGATGACTGGTTCATAGAGGATAATTTTTCATACATTAGAGTTTTCGAGTGTTCAATCCCCCCACACGCCCTACCGAAATTCCTCCTTGATAGACTGGTGTGCATGGAGGTGGCTCATCAAATAGTAGCAGGTGGAATTAGGATAGAACTAAAAGTGGCTCAAAAGAAATTTTGGCCAGTTTTTCCCATTCAGATTGGGAAATTTTCGTTGCTCAATTGAGGTCATTCCAAAGTTGAAGCGGAAACGCTAGAGGAGGTTAAATTGGTAAACCTCGAGTACAGAAAGCACGATCCTTACCAGTTGTTGGGAAAACACATGGCCCACTGTAATATGAAGGCTTATGAACATGAGAAGTCCACTTGTGAAAACTTGTTCAAAGGGATTAAGACCTATGAGGAGGTGTTAGAAAGAGTACAGACACTGCCATCTGACTTGAAAGCTAGTTTTTAGACCTTCTAGAAACACATACGAAGCGGATTGCCCAAAGTGTTGCAAGGTGAAGCAATTACCCCTCCTTGAGACCAAGAAGATACTCCTCCAGGTTTTGGACAAGAAACACAAAACAATGTCAAACCTGAAATATTTCCTCAGGAGACTGAAGGATCTTCACAAATGAAGAGGCCTTACAAACAGAAAATCCAGAGACGGAAGCAGAGAGGAGGTCCAAGACACCTCCCGAGTCTAGTAAGTCTACTTCTCCTTCATCACTTGCTGTTGATATCATTATACCTGAGGCTATGGTAGAAACAAGGTATACAGAGCTAGGAAGTCCCATAAATTCCTTAACTCCTTACAGTCCACCTTTGGACTCCCACAAATGGGAGATATATATGTTGGTGACCTCACCCCTATTTCCAGAGATGAAATACCTCCTTCCGATTATTTTTTCAGCAAGAAGAGGAAGGCTATTGTAAGGAAAGAAATGCATATGAGAGAAGGGGATAGGGTGAAGAAGCATAAGGTCTTGATAGATGGCCAGAAACTGGAGGAGAAGGATTTCGCTGCAGAGGTAGCAGGCTCCATGGAAGTCATGGCAACAACAAACATTTTTATTGTGGAGAGCATGAAAACAAGGATAAAGAAGAGTAACCACATGATAGCTCGATTGTAGGATCAGTTGAAGAATGCTGAGAAAAACATTAAAGAAGAGGTAGATAAAAGTATGGAATAGGCCAGAGCTATTGAAAGGCAAGAAATCCAGTGACTCAAAGCTAGCCTGGATGAAATGAACCAGAGGATACAAGTAAGTTAGGTACAGGTTACTCAGCAGAGTGAGATTTTTAAATAATTACAAGCTAAATTGAGTTTGACAGAAGGCCAGGTCGTAGACTTGAAGGCTTTTCAAGCCCTCTCATTAGAAGCCCATACAAAGATAGAAGCTGAGCATCAACAATTGATCTCCAAAATAAAGATCATCCATAATTATTTTCAAGAGGCAAGCAAATCTCTTGATAACATTATTTTACTCGAAAAAGAGGCTAAAGCATCAAGGAATACTTTTCAGAAGGAAGTCTCATGTTCAGGGAACAGGGAGACGCTGAAATATTTAAAACTTTCTGTCACAGAACAGATAAGAGGAGACATTATGCTCAAAGCATGGGAAACAAACATAGTTGAAAACAAAAAGATAGTCAAAGAAATCAAAGATGATTGCGAGGGAATATTTGATTCTTTGGATAAGCAAGCATTAGTATTGGAAAGAAATGGTTTCTCTGGACTACTAGAGCAGATAAACATTGTGAAAGAGCAGTTGTACTACAAAGAGTGTTTACAGGAGGTTCAAGCAGAAATTTCACAGTTGAGTGAAATCAATACCAATCAGATAGACAGATCGCTGATACAGCCTAATTTAAAGCTTCAAGTGATCATATCTATCGATAAAGGTTTTGAAGACCAGTTTCCAAAAATACAAAGAAAATTTTATCTATTTGAAACTAAAGATCTCCCAACACCACTCAGAATTTTTGTTCATTTTTTAGAGAAGTGTGTTGAATGTATAGCTTCAAAAGAGGGAGAGACTTTAGCTAAGAAGTGAAGTGTAGTTCAAATTCTTATACTTTTGAAAATGATAGACCAACGAAATGTTAATCATGCAACGGTTAAGGTTGCAGTTTTGTAACTATTTTTCATTCTTTTTTCCCCAAAAAATAGGAGATTGCTAACAATCAAGTAGTGATGATTTTGTATAGATAAAAGGAGAGAAGACTGACAAAAGGATTTTTGATCTCTCTAAAAAAAAGGGGCATTTTTGACAAAGTAATTTTGAAGAGACTCTAAATTAACAGAAATGCAAATTGAATATTCCAGATCTTGCCACCTCTGAGTTATGTGTTTCCCTGTCATATCATCTTTCTTTCATATGTTTAATCGATGAATGCTTGGCTACAATTTAGTAAAACCTCTACTGTGGAAATTATTATTCTTGTTATTTAAATCATTTACAGTTTTTCCTCTGTATCTTTTATCAATAGATACAAGACCTATAGATATATAGATTTCAACATCATATGCTTCATTAATATTTTTATCATTTCGTAGTCTTTTGTTACTATGTGAGATTCCTTTGAAATTGATGCCTCACTTTGCTAATAGATTTATGTTTTTCTTCATATCATACATGTTTCTTTTCTTTAAAATTTTACTCATATACAAGAAAAGGCCTACAATTTAGTCATCCTATTTATTTGGGTGTTGACATCATTCTCGTTGTATTGTGGAATAGAGATAACAATCCTAAAAAGAAAACACAAGAAATTTTTCTTCTTTACTTTTACCCTTCATGACAATACCAGTTGCAAGGCATCCTAACATTGAACCCAGCCTTTCGGATCAAACTAGCATCGCTCTAAATTTATTTAACACTATCTTACAAACAACAAATAACCGGGTTGAGTTATAACGTTCATGTGTGGAAATTGAGAGAGATATCAGTATCCAGGAAAACTGGGAATTTTGATAGAGACAGTTGAGGAACCAACTATAGCCCTCATCTTTTTATCATATATTTTCTTATCGTCAGCTCCCTCTGTCTTTTCAGATGCCTTGACAGTATACTTTAGAGCCTTAAAGTATAAACTCATGAACAACATGTCCTACCATTCTTTTCTAGGGTATAAGTATTCTTTCTCCCTTCATGAATAAATTTTCTGTCAAATTTCCACGGTCTCCCCAATAAAATATGATAGACATCCATAGGAATTACATCACATAATATTTCATACCTATAACCTCCTATTTTAAATTCAACTTGGTATTGTTGACTTACCATTACTTGATGTTTTTTATGCAACCATGATACCTTGTATGGGTTTGGGTGTGAAGTTATATTTGACTCCAGTTTCTCCACCATCTCTATGGATACTAAATTGTCAGTTCTCCCACTATCTATGATCACCTTTCAAACTATGTCTTTCATCTTGCAAGCGGTTCTGAACAAACTTGTTCGTTGAACTAGTTCCTACATCTCCTTCTTTGGTTTAAGAAGAATATTCCTCATCATGATTTTCTTTCCTCCTTCTGTTTCTTCTGCTTCCACATGCTTCTGTGCTTCAGCAACATGTGCTTCACTCCTCCTTTGTTCTTTCTCTCGGGACATTCTGTAATGTCCCCACTTTGGGACATCATCACAGTGCAGAGATCTATGATGACCAGAGTAGCCAGATGGATGTTATAGCGAGTAAAAGGGTGTTTGAGAGGCATTGTGGGGTCCATCTTGCATTGATGATCATATTCCATCATTATGAGCCATTCCACATATGTTGGCTTTGGTTTTGTTGCATTCCGACGATTTCTATGATTTTGACTATTTTGAGCTATAAGTTAATTGAAATCACTGAAGAGGTCATTTTGGACACATTACTTGGAGGAACCTCTCAGTGTAATATCTCATTGGAATCAGGAGGAGCAACACTACGGGATGGGATGGCTAGAAGTGACTTTCAGTGGCTAGGGAAGCCACAAGGAGAGATAAGGATCTTTTCAGAGGTAAAAAGTTTAATTAATTAATTAAAGTGATTTAATTAATTAATTAAATATTAATAAAATGAAAGTCACTTTGGAGGGACAAGGTGAGCCAAAAGTATACAGGAAAGGCAAGGGCCTCTTCTCATTCATTCATGTATGTTTATCTTTTGGATTTCTAGCTTTTAGCTAGTGAGCCCAACATTGGGGGTTTTGAGGGTTTTGACTTAACAAACCCTAGAGGACGATTCGATGGTGAAAGATTCCACCTAGCTTGTCCCAAGCTTGGTCTCGGGGATGCAATACTCTCCCACACCATTCTAGCTCCAGATCTACTTAGTTGCAGGAGGATTATACATCAGTTTCATGTGCATATAGAGAGAGGGTGCACCAGTTGGGGGTTTCCAGCAAGGGGGGGCGCACCATTCATTGAGGAAGGATTCATCCTAGCTGAGGAGAAGGGATTCCGGGAATTTTGGGAATTGGGTTTCCTTTGCATGTGTTTTGGCATCATTCTTGGTTGTTTTTCGGAGTCTTTCAGTGGAGGATCAATTTGTATTGAGAGTGGATCGTTTTCCCAAGAGGAGGGCACACCATTATTTGGAGGGTAGCTAGATCTAAGGATCTAGCCGGTATTTTGAGGATTTGAGCACTTGGATTCTCATTGCAGCGTCCTGATCTATCATTATGGAGAGCTTCAAAGCATTTGGAGGCCTCCTTCATCAGGGCCGAATTATCTAGGGCTTTAGTCATCCAGTGGGGCGCACCATTCAGTGGAGGAGTTCAGATCTACAGAGGTTGAGAGGGATATTGGAGATTTAGGCACCTGGGTTGTTCTTACCATCACCCGATCTATTGTTTGGAATCTTTCTGGAGGTTATTGGACATATTTGGCACCAGGGCCAAATTGTTGAGGAGCTTCAGTTATCTAGCAGAGCGTGGCATCTTCCAGTAGTGAGGGGTTTGGCACTTGGCATTGGTCTTCATCTCTTATCCAGCCTTTGGAGGCTTATTTTGTATTTTCAGGAGTATTTTGTAGCAGCTCATACTTTTTATCTATTGTCTATCATCTCGGCCATCTGTTGAGCATTCCAGATAGACATCTCCATTGTAGCAGGCTCTTCTATTTTATGAATAAAAAAGATTTGAGATGTTTTGGATTGTCTATGTTATTTCATATGGTTGAGGTATGTTCCATGGTTATCTATTTCTGTTATTTACTGCATACACACATATAAACACATCTAAACAAATATATCAGCAAACTGTTTGACGAAATACCTCACTCAGAAAAAGATTTTTAAAAGACACAAAAACATTGATGATCCTTGCATAATGGCTTGGGATCATTACACATTCCCAATAATTTTTCCCTTTCTTTCCNTTCCAGTAGTGAGGGGTTTGGCACTTGGCATTGGTCTTCATCTCTTATCCAGCCTTTGGAGGCTTATTTTGTATTTTCAGGAGTATTTTGTAGCAGCTCATACTTTTTATCTATTTTCTATCATCTCGGCCTTCTGTTGATCATTCCAGATCGACATCTCCATTGTAGCAGGCTCTTCTATTTTATGAATAAAGAAGATTTGAGATGTTTTGGCTTGTCTATGTTATTGCATATGGTTGAGGTATGTTCCATGGTTATCTATTTATGTTATTTACTGCATACACACATATAAACACATCTAAACAAATAGATTAGCAAACTATTTGACGAAATACCTCACTCAGAAAAAGATTTTTAAAAGACACAAAAACATTGATGATCCTTGCATAATGGCTTGGGATCATTACACATTCCCAATAATTTTTCCCTTTCTTTCCATAGGTATATCATCTAACTACGCCTCCTCTGGCTCTTCCTCTAGTTAACAAACTTCTTCCACCATGTTGTCCTTCTTTATAACTTCCACCCTTCTCATGCTGACTACATTGTTTTTCATCTTCATGCTTCTGTTTCTGGAACTTCTCTCTGGTATTTCCCTTACCTCTGCTTCACTAGCTTTGCTTCATGGCCAATTTTTCTTCAACTTTCAAGGCTACTTGATAAGCATCCTCTATTGTACTAACCAACATCATGATGATCTCCTCTTATATTTCATATCTTAGCCCATTAATATATCTAGCTATCTTTCCATCCTCATTTTCTTTCTGTCCATCCCTGATGTTCAGTCTATAAAATTCCTCAGTGTACTCCTTCACTGATAGTCTTTTTTGTCTCAGGTTTTGCAATCTCCTGATTGATTTGACAGTCCTTTGAAATAAATTTTTCTTTCAACTTGGCTACCATCCTATCTGATTTTTTAATTTTTTTCTTACCATTGCTCATGCGTTTGGCTTGTAGTTCATCCCACTATAGTGCTTCATGACCTTTTAGTATTTTCACTGCATGCTTCACCATCTTATATTATTCGATATCTTCATAATCGAAGTATTTTCCATAGCACGTACCCAATCTAACAATTCTTCAACTTCTAAATTGCCTTCATACATTGGTACCTCTATCCTTGCTCTGGCTCCTATCTTTGAAACATCTTTTATCAAGCGATCTTGTGCAGCATCCTCTGCTACATTTTCTTCGGCCTCTATTTCTTCACTCTTAGCTTCACTGATATCTCCAGCGTCTGGTTCTCTCCTATCTTTTGTTTCCATGGCGTTCAGTCTCATTCAGAGTCGTCTCATTTCTTCTTCCATTTCTGCATTCTCTCTACGCCTTCTGGGTGGCATGATTCTGCTACGTCACCTACAAACAAAAATAAAATTTTCTTGATACCACAATTGATATCAACTTACCTCCTTTCTCCTTTGCTTGTTGTCTGCAAACAAACTCAATATCAGCTTTGATACCACCTGATGCATCCCCCCCTACTCTCTCGTAGGGTTGCGCGACCTCCCGGTCTTGGATCTTCGATTCTAGAGTTGAGTGACTCTCTAAAACCTTAATAGTTTCCTTCTGTGACTAAGCACATTCCCTTTCGGCTTTTTGTTGTAGGTTTTAATGGCACCTGCAACCCTCCCTTTTTCTCTCGTGTGAAATCTCAGAGTGTCAGGCGTTATATCCTTTTTTTTTACAAGCCCCCTCTTGATGTGACCTCGGTGATGACCACGTGATTATGGGTGTGGATACAAGAGGTTTGAATTCAAACTAATTTTGGGCCCTCAATCCTCCTCAAGCCTCCACATGTCCTCCTGACGAAACCATGGTTTAGATTGTGGCCCACCCTCGATATTTTAAAATCCGTGCAACTCATGTTCCCACAATGCTACGGGATCATCGATCTCATGATCTTGATGATAACATCTGAATCGACGATTCATATATGCACCTTTCGAATCTACAAACTAGATCTTCCCCTCCTTCAATCAAGAGCTATGATCTCCTTCGCAACTCCAGACTTTGAGGTTTTGAAATCTCAAACCCAACTTTCTTTCGTACTCAAATATTTCGGAACTCACAATCTATTGACACCTGTCCTGCTCGATCAATGGTTATGCTCCCACTTTGGATGTTTGACCTTTCAACTCAGATCAACAGTCATGTGATCCTCTTCTCGATCAATGGTCAATATCTCCTTTGGGTCTCCGGGCATCTGATATCTCAAATCTCAAACTTCTTTTTCCCAATGGTTTTTACCTAGAGTCTATGATCCACTGACATGTGTCCTCCTGATCTAATGATCAAGTATTTCTTTGGGTCTTTACCTAGAGCTCACAAATGTGTGCCACATATCCTCTAAATCCAACAGCTATGAACCACTTTGGGACCTTACCCGGATTTCATGGATTCACTCCACATCTCCCTTAGATCTCACTGCCTAGATTTTACTTCGGGTCTTCGCACTTTGACAACCTCAGATCTCAAACTGAAAACTCACTTCAACTTTCCCAGAGCTCATGATATGTTGTCAAGTGTCCACTTATAGATCAATGGCTCTCGTCCCTTCGTCTCTTCGGGCTTTGGGTGTTTCAACACTTTGACCTTTGCCTTCCTTTGGATCTTCTGACCTGTCGACACGTGTCCTCCTGGATCCAATGGTCCAAATTCGCTTCGGTCCTTCGGCTCTCTGTGCTTAGGAAATCTCAAAGTTCAAACTTGCCTCCTCTCAAACTCATGGTATCTGACGGCTTAGATTTACTTGGGTGATCCGACGCTTGGATTTTTCCCCGAACAATATGACAGTTCAAATCTGTTCCTGTTGATCAAGCGACTGAGATTTTATTTTGGATATCCGGCTCTTAGGGTTCCGGAAATCTCAGTTCTCAACTCTTGTGAGTTTTCTCTCTCCTATGTGTGCTAAGTGCTAAGACTCATCCACTTCACTCTGATCAAACAGTTGTTGATCTTTTTCCCAGTGACCCAACGACCACTGTCTCTCCTCCTCCTGAGCTTCTGAGTTCTTCCAACTTAGAATATTTTCTAAGTGTTCAAAGGTTTCAAACCTTTGCTCCTCCTATGAGTCTGACTCTTGGATATCGTTAACACTTATGAAAATTTATATCCCTTATGATCTTTGTCCTTAAGAATATTTCAATTACCCACGCACATCTTGCATTCTCGGGATTTTGATAACTCAGATCAAAGGATTTCTTGAAAATAAATTCTTCTCTCCCACTTGGAGTTACTCTGGTTCGGGTTCTTCGATGCTTGGTCGTTTCACGATGTTGTGCAAACCTTGCACCCAATCTAAGTTTCCTTTTCTATCTCTGAACTTCTCTGAGTCACTCTGAGACTTAGTCGATGCACTCCTTACGTTCAAGATGCACACCTTGCATACGAGTGTCAAGAGAAAAAATTGAAACTCGTCCAATTTCGTCATGAACTCATACAGTCAATCTCTCGAACAGTCATACATGAACGAACTGAAATAAATCACCTACACATAATATAACATTCATTCATCCATACATCAAATGAACACAGTCCAAGGATTTGGGACAATTCTAAATGTTCTATTCCTTCATGAAAACAAATTACATAATGTTTCTTCTACTCTACTATGTTCTATTGATCTCTCAAATCTCTTACAATACTCATACATTTTGATCTATTACAATGAAAAAATAAACTATCTAAGGACTGGCTCCATGAGCTCTCACCATCCTTTTGGTAATCTATCCTATCAAAATATTATTGCTTACCTACTCTGTCCTATTACAATAACTAACAGTTATTGTTAGATAAGAGTCAACACTCAATATATGAAATCCCTTACAGTCCTTCACGAGTTTACAAACAAGTTACATTTTTAAAATGTTGTTTACAAAATATATCAGCAACTCGATTTAATTCTGAGTTAATTTCTGATTTGAAACTCTGTCATTGTTGAGATGTCGTTCCTTTGTCTCCATGCTTTCATTTTGACTTTGAATTCGATGATCCTACATCATGAGTACGCAAACTCTTTTATCTTGGATAGAGTCTTTACCAAAATGTCTACTATCTGCTCATCTATGGAAATAGATATTGGAGAATCACTTCTCTTTTCTGGAATTCATCACAGAGAATGTAATGCTCGATTTCAATGTACTTCGGTCTTTTTGGAACACTGATTTTCTCTGAAGGCTTCATGTAGCTATGATCATTATAGTATATCATAGTTTGATTCAACTCTTTTGTTTCCTGCTAGCTTATGACATCATGGTAAGGCTCAAACTAGAACATATCCAAGTGACACTTCTTCTATCTTCGTGAGTGTCTGTCATGGATTAGCAATCCACCATTATATACTTTTGAGTAACCATTCTGATACAATATCTATGTTATAGAAATTTTTCGCCATGCTTCTGTTGTGCATTGGAGGCTCTCCACCAAGTTGTCTTCTTCCATCTGCATACAACAGTCTTTTTCTGGTATACCACAAAACCTTGAGGTCTCTCTACATATGCTTCTTTGTTTGATTACTCTGTTGAGGAGAAAAATCCTTACATTCATCTGATGTAAACTCCAACCCATGGATATTGTAGAATATATAATGGCTCATGTAGAGGTATGTCTGGTTTACTGGAACAAGCAATCATCATAGTCTTCTCCCTCCATCTGGGAGAACCTCTAGTTCTAAATATCACAATGCTTCTATTCATAAATCTTTCATACATTGTTCTTCATCCCAACTTCTATTTCTTCTTCTTGATTTCTTCTAGTGGGTTCAAACCAAGATGGTAGTCTTGTGATTCTTAATATAATGACTGGTTGTTCTAGATTTTCTTTTTCTCTTGGAATCTTTGTGTTCTTCCTCATGTTTCTCTTTAGCTCTTGGTTCCATGGATTTTTCTATAGGTTCCATGCCCTGAAGATTCCAACTTCTTCCTTTCATCATAGGATCATGGATGTGGATGGAAAACTAGGGATACTTTAAGGATTATTTTCGAACAAGATTTCTTCTAAAGTCAAATTGAACACATGATGCTTTTCATGGTTTCTACCATTGATGAGAACATGGATAGATACTTCATAATCTTCAATGGATCATATTATCTAGGATTATCTCCCTCTTAATCCTTGCTTCATGCATGAATGCATGCTCTTATTTTGGAATTATATAATCAGCTTCCTCCATATAAGAGAGTCCACACTTCTGTCTACATCCTTATTGCCTTATGCAAAGTGTCACAAGCCTTTTTCCTTTTTATTGTTGACTTCTTTCATTTTTTACTTCTTCTAGGTTTCTTCATGTTTGATTCTGATTTCAGCAATTGTAATAGCTTCCTCAGGAATTGTTTCCAAGGATTGTTAATGTACTTCATCTTTCCATGTGTATTGCTTGTCTTAGAGTCATCGTGATATCAATCCTTATCTTGTTTTTCTTCCATAGGTATTGTTTCTCTTTGATCATATTATCTTCTAAGAAATAGATATGTAAGATATGTACAGAAACTATGTAAACATGGTATGTGAAAGAACTACAAAGAATATTGTTACCTTGACTTAGAAGAAGAAGTTTGTTTTATCCTACTTGGTCTTCTTTGAGGGATTCCTTTCTTCAGAAACTGATGCTTCATGTGTTTCCTTCATTTTCTTTATCTTGGGAAAATTATCCTTGTAGTGACCATATTTTCGATAGTTTAAGCATTGTATTTTTGACATATCTTTCTCTTGATTTGGCTTCTTCCTTAAGCAAAACTTCTATTTATTCCTGAAATTTTTGAACCTTGTTGTGAAGGATTGATCATCATATTTCTTTTGAGGTTTCTCTTTTTCACTAATCCTTGATTCTTCTTTTGCACAACAAGTCCAAATTTTATCAAATGTAGGATACTCCTTCCTTGTGTTCATGCTTGTGGCAAATGCATCCCATGTATTGGGAAGACCATTGAGTACTATATTTACCAGTTCCTTCTCTAAAATGATTTCTTCAATAGCTTGTAGTTGATCTATTAACTGAGATATTCTCACAAAGTATGATGGTATATTGTCATCATCATTCATTTTCATGTCACAGAGCTCATTCTTCAAACTCATTACTTGTCCAATATTTCTTACTTAGAAGAGGTTTGTTAGGGCATCGTACATATTCTTAGATGAGTCAAGATGGGAGATGTAGGGTATAAAGTGGTCCTTTATAGAGTCCACTATTATACTCATGGCATTGATGTCACTGTCTTTGAACTTCTCCAAAATTGCAACGTTCTGAGGTTCTTTCTCTTTTCCTTCTTTGAACTGTGGTTCCACGATCTTTTCTTTCACGATATCCAACATTTTATTCTTGGCAAGGATGAGGTCAATCCTTGTCTTCCATGCTATGAAGTTAAAATCCCCTTATAACTTGTTTTATGACTTCATAGAGTATGTCATAATTTCTTTGACTTGGTCAACCCTTGATTTTGACCAAAAACTCAAACTTGACGTCTTAGCTTGCTAAGAGTACCAGGAGATGTGCTAGGCTAGGGTGCACTAGTATATCCAGAAATTAGATCAATATCTTCACTTAAGGTGCCTCGACGAGAGGGTTAGAGTTGTGTTGCTGCAGTAAAGGCTAGTTGCAACTGCAACTGTAACTGAGAAAATCCTCCCAATCTATCTTCCACCGATTAGACTATCTGAAGATAGTGTGGGCCCATAACCTATTACAATATTGGATGTGCTCATTTAACCATAGACAATATAGAAATATTGTCACCCACCCATAGGTTCAATCCACCCCCGAGCACCTTAACCTTGACAGAGAATGATTTTGGAAGAAAAAAATATCCAACCGAGGCTAATGCATAAAGGTAACCAAGACTAATCAGAAATTCCAACCATAACCAACATAAAGTATGAGCCTAAACTAGGAAACTAGATTGCGATAGATGTCGGTTGCAGTTGCTCCCTAGACTTGGGCACTAGCCCAGTTTCTGCAGTGCACACTTCTTCCCAGCTGAAATTCTAAGCAATGTGTACAAAATGAGGTCTGGCTACTTGTATTTATACTGTTTCCTAAGTTGTTTGGGCCGACTTATCATTTTGGAGACTAAATACTTAATATTAATTATTTCCTTGAGCCGACTTGTCTTCTAGGGTTATTTTCAATGCTTTAGGGTAACTTCTTGCTTCCTATAATATTCTATTCTTGTCAGGGTTACACGTGGAGGTAAATACCTCCCATAGCTACCATAATATCAACAATTTGATCCATATCCAATCAAATTAAGAGTTGAGTATCAAAGTCAAATAGTGAGTTCATTGAAAACCAAGTAGTAGAGTATCGAGGACATTGGATTGAATTATGTGATATGTGTATTTTGATTAATGAGAATGAGTCGATTGTTGACCAAAAATTTGTGAATCGAGTTTCTTTATGTTGTTGAGTATTTAATTTTAGTGAAATCTATTTAATGCACTATTATTCTAATCACAAGTTTCATATCACTCCACGATATTAAATAATTTAAGGCTAGAGTACTTGGAATGCCACATCCTTCATCCCTCATTAGAAGCTCGTCTTCATCCCCAAAAATTCATTCAAAGGAAAAAACACGTAGTGAAATACACCCTACATAACTTATGATGACCCTATCAGTCCAACAAATTCAAATTGAAAACTAACATAGATTGGGATAGTGGGAAATCATCACCCATTGCAAGCATCCATCTCAAAACCACTTATATCCGTAGAATGAGATTGTTTCTCCAATTTTTATAGTATTGAAATCATAGCGTGGCTTATTTTCACCAGTTTGAGAGTCGAATGTCGTCATTTGTCGGTGGTGTCGTGTATGCTACGTCTTTCATTGTCCACCGAAGATCGGAAGGATTCACTTTGTAAAACACTGGAAGAGTGGTAGCCCTCGAATTTACAATGAAAACCATCTCATACAAAATACACCATTTCAATTCCACATAACTTGGAGAAAAATGGTGATATGGACCCAGGCGACTTAAATAGTGGCTTCTTTTTATTGAGTTTTGGTGTACATCGGGAAGTGGTTTCATTATGGTTTTGAGCCTATAAACACAAGAGGGAGATGTTGGTACCTTTGTACCTTGAACTTTATGTCTAATTTCACTTTGACTTAGGATATTTAAGTCAAAAGTGAAATTTGATCATTTTAGCCTAAAGTGACTATTAATTCACTTTATGGATGAATTAGAAGACATAAAGTGAACTTAGGGAACTTAACCCAAAGTGGGTTTTGAGTTGAGATTATTGTGGGATGATCTCAACCATTGATTAGGGATGGCTTGGGATGATGCTAGCCATCCACATTTAGGTTTCCTTATGGATTTCTCAAGGAGGGCACAAGGGGCCAAGAGAGGCTCATACATTCATTTTCCCACTTGGAGTTTGATAGGGATCATGAGGATGAGGTTGGAATCATTGTAAGAGGGAATCTTGGGAACTTCTATTCATGAAGGAGCTATGGGATCTTGGACCCCTATTATTTTGTATTGGTCACTTTGGCTTGGAGGAGGGCACACTATAGGAGGAGGGCATAGACATAGCAAGCATGAGCTATACTTGAGGGATTGCAGATTGGTTTGTTTCATTGGAGAGGTAGCACACAAGAGCACATTGTGGTGCAATGGATTCTTCTTCAGAGCAACAAAGGTCAAGGGCGCATCACTTGAGTGAGTTTGGCAACAAGGGGAAGAGACGCACTAAGCTTGGGCACATTTCTTCTTGGTTCCATTGGAAAGTCTCGAGAGGAGCTTGCTTTGTATACAGGTTCCATAATGTTGTATTTCTTTTTGTATATCATGATTTAGACACCACTTATATATACTTCCATTCCAAATTAGTTTTCCCCAGGGTAGTTTTATCCAGGGTTATGTTGACCAATAATAACTATGTTCTATTTTCATTCATGCTTAGAGTGTAGATCATCTTATTTGTGTTGTAAAGAGTAGAGGAGTGTTACTTTTTTTGAGTTACATTGCATGTGCTAACCATCGGTTCAAAAAAACTTGCAAGGGAACCTCAAAGAACACTTAACCAATAAACACTATGGGAAGAAAGTTACTAAACTGTTTGTTGTCCTAAAACGCAACAAAGGACAGTTTTGGATATTGAAACTTAGAGCTAAATTCTGGTCAAAGACAGACCAGATTTGGTAACCTCATAGTACCTTGGTTTTCTTCATTTTCAACATGTAATTTCGTGTCATGTAAGCAATTCTTGTTTGTCCATAAACATCTGACGAAAATGTATTCATATCGGGGTCAGAATGAGTTTTAAATACATCATAATGGGGATGATAATTCGAGGTAGTAGAGGAAGTTGCACCATGATTTATGAAGACACCATAATGGGGATAAAAAGTCGAGGCAATAGAGGAAGGCGCACATTGACATGATTTATGAAGACATTGTAATGGTTCGAATAAGAAGTCAATGCAGTAGAGGAAGCCACACCATGATTTATGAGAGAACTGGAGGCAGTAGAGGAAGTTGCACCATGATTTATGAGAGAAGTCGAGGTAGTAGAGGAAGCCACACCATGATTTATGAAGAAATTTTGGATAAGAAGTAGAGGAAGTCGCACCATGATTTATGAAGACATCGTAAAGGGGATGAAAAGTTGAGGCAGTAAAGTAAGTAGTCATTAGATTACTAGCAACAACCACATTAATAATATTAATGTGTCAGTATACGTAGATAGGCGTATATTTAGCACATTGATAATGTTTTTTCCTATAGTATGTGCTAAATATACGCATATCCGCGTATACTGACAAATTAATATTATTAATGTGGTTGTTTCTAGTTACACAAGGACACATAAAGATATCTTCAAATAATTAAATCATATATTAATGAATGAATAATTATATTTATATGAATAAAATTGACTCAAAAATTTTATTATTAATAAAATTTAGATTAATAAAATTATATTAATATTAACATAAATATTATACTATTATATTATATTATATTAACTTATATTAATGTTATACTATAATTTAAATTAATATTTGTATTAACTTATATTAACATAATATTCATTTTAATGTATATGAACAAAGTTTATGGACAACTTTATTATTAATTAATAATTAATAAATATTTATTAATATTAATATGAATATTGTACTATATTGTTCCAACATTTATATATTTTTATATGAAAAATAAATTTTAATATTAAATTTTAAAAATAACACTATATTATAATAATATTATAATATCAATATTGTATATTAATAATAATAATGAAAACTAAATATTATTAATATAGATAGATTATATTAATATAATATTAATAATGTTATTAGAAACACAATATTAATATTAATATTATTAATGGTTTAATAATATTATTAATAGTTATGTCACATTGTTGAGTTTATCAAATTGCATCATTTGTAAATGGTCACGTCACATTGAAATTTTCATTTAGGTTTATGTCACTTTCTGACATTCCTTTAGAATATGTTTCAGTGTGACATTTATGAATTAAGTCTTCCCTATTGAAATATGGATGCTAAATTAAAGGTCATCCATAGTCAACCAATCAACCATTCATAAACATCACACCTAGACATAACCTTAAATGAATGTCAGAAGGTGACATAACCCTAAATGAATGTCAATGTGACATTACCATTTATGAATGATGCAATTCAACATGATACAATGAAGATATAGGTTGCAATGCAACACAACCAATGAAGAATGTAGAAATTTGACACAAATTAGCCTTGAAAATGAATGTCCCTATGTAACAAAAATATTAATGAATGTTATAAACTAATGGAACCCTTATGAGCACGAGCATGAACATTTTAACTATGGTTGAACTTGATTGAGTTGATGAGAATGTTAACTATGGTTGAACATGATTGAGTTTATGAGCATGTTCACTCTGTTCAAGAACATGATTAAATATGGATGACCTTTAATATGACACCCATATTGTAATAGGAGGGATGCAACTCATGAACATCGCATCGAAACATAACACTAAAGGAATGTCACAAGCTAACATAACTCTAAATGAACATAACAATGTGATGTAACCATTTAAGAATGATGCAATTGATCCAGATGGATATTGGTGGCCACCCACCTATTCCAATTGGCTCCCCTTGACAATTTTTACTTCAACCCATTCTTTTGTACTTCTTTGTAAATGTTGGTTCTACACTTCCGGTGATGTTTGAAGCCCTACACATATTCTAGGTTGATATTGGTGACCTCCCACCTAAACCAACTAGCTTATTTTGTATTTTTTCATGTCAGCACATCTTTTTGTACTTCCAGGGCCATTTTGGGGTCGTAAACAGTTTTTTTTTTGCTCGCCATAGACAAACTGTAGACAAATTCCCAATTTGACATTGTAATGCATATTTCTCGAAAAGGCCTTTACAACAAGCTATCATGCACCTAAAATGGAGGTCGTATGCAAAAGTTATGACCCCGGGAAGTTGAGGTACCAACTTGTCCATAGGGGCCCACATAGCTTTTGGTGTTTCATCTCCTAGGGTTAAGTTTTTGGATGTCTAGGGTTTTAGCATTCATGAGTATTGTTAAAAATGCCTTTGGAGACTCATTCTAATCATTCTTCTCAAACGGGTGTGCGTAGTAGCCACATCTCTTCTCAAAGATAGCTACCACCATTCGAGCAAGTGTTTAAGTTCTGCAGTTTTACAGTTTCATCCTATTTGATTTATTCAATAGAAGATATTGTTCACTAGATATATGTGTTGTTCTTCATATCTCTTTGTTTATTGTATTCAGTCTGTAAATTAGTTTGTTCCTCTCCTAAATCCGAATCAGTGGTATCAGAGCGGTCTTCTCTTCATTTGTTTTTCTTCATGCATGTCCCTAACAAGATATGGGTACAAGAAGTTGGAACTCGAACAAATCGAGTCATTGCAATATCGGTCGCACCGAGATCAACAACAACCCATGGGGGACGAAAATAAATATGATGGAGAAGAAGATCATTTTAAAATGTTTCTCAAGGAATTCTTGCACGACAAAGGAATGAAATGATGGAAAAATTTGCGCAGATCCTTCGGCGGCTGCCCATAGGGGAATCATCTTCATCAAGAAGCCATGAAACCCCCTTCAAGGTACAGGGAAATTTTGATATTCCATTATTTGAAGGAATGATATATGCAGATGTTGTAGATAAATGGTTGAATATGCTCAAAGGGTATTTTTCGATCCACAATTTTTCCAATATGGAAAAGATTACTTTTACAGTCCTCAAGGTCATCCCCCATGTTAAGGACTAGTGGGATACTTACTCTGAGCAAAGGGCCATAGAGGAATCTATAATATTTTTGGTTTCACCTACATGGGATTCCTTCCGGGATGTCATTAAATAACAATACTACCCTATTGGAAGCTATGAGGACCAGTGCACCAAATGGACCACCCTGCGTCAGGAAAGGGACCAGACAGTACCAAATTTCACCAATATTTTCCATACTTTGCGCACCAAATTGGGTATCAAAGACTCTCAAAAAAATCTGGTGCTCAAACACCGCGGTTTTTTTCATAGATACATTCAAATAGAAATGGATTTTCTGTACATTGCTTCATTGGGTACAGATTATAGATATGATGTCAAGATCGAGAAGAAATTTAAGCAGAAGAGGCAAGAGTTTGGATCTGCAAACTCCTCATAGCTGAAGCAGAGAAAAGGTGACCCCAACCCACACAATAAGGGATAGAGAAAAGATGGCCACTCTCAGAACAACCAGTCCAAGCCACAGCACAAGAAGGGCAATGAGAAAACAAAGAAGGACATGGGAAAATGGTGTGAATACCATAAAATCCCTTGGCACAAAATTGAAGAATGTTGCTCCAAGTAATCACTCATGGCTGAACTGAAGGCTTCCGATTTAGAGATTGATTTTGAATCTGAATCAAATACAGAAGGAGGGAAGCATATTATCGATGTTGAACCCAGTGCCACTATCGCTACCACTAAATTCCAGCCAAGTGAACCAGAAGAACCATAGGAAGGGGAATGCCTCTTTCACTCACATATGTGGTTAAAGGGGGCTCCGCTTCATTTCATTGTCGATAGCAGTAGTCAGAAGAACTTGATCTCAACAAAGGTTGTCGAGCGTTTGGACCTGCCAACGAAACCGCACTCGCATCCCTACACCATCGGTTGGCTTTGTCAAGGATGAAATATTTTTGTCAGTTAACAATGTCGTCTACCCTACGACATGAATCCTTTCAAAGACAAGGTATTGTGTGATATTACTTCCCTTGAAATTTGTGATTTTCTTTTAGGAAAACCATATTTGTGGAAGCGTCATGTTGTGTATGAGTCTAGACCCCACAGTGTTATTATTACTTTAGGTAGACAAATGTATAGGATACCATAGGTAGCATCACCTACCGTTATTTCCTTAATCTCCTCTAAGCAATGCAGTAATGTCATTTCACAGACTGAGAAGTTCATCTTCTTTGTGACCTATTCTCACAGTAAGCAAAAGGTTGTCACCACATCTATGGCCTCTACACAAAGCCTCGCTTTGCAATAGAAGTAAGTGGATTGGATCATGGAAGAGTACAGAGACATCTTCTCCTCACCCACTGGGGTACCAACGTACTGCCAAGTCAAGCATCCAATTGATCTAACCCATGGTGAACCACTGCCTAATGGACTAGTCTATTGTCACTCATTGATGGAAAATAATGAAATCAAGCATCAGATCCAAGAGCTTCTTCAAAAGGGGCACATCATACCCAGGTCCTCCCCTTGTCGAAGCCCGATTGTATTGGTGCAGAAGAAGGATGGGACCTAGTGACTCTACATTGATTACAAAGCATTAAACAAAATCACATTCAGAAATTGATACCCAATTCCCAGGATTGATGACCTTCTTGACCAACTCAAGGGGGGAAAAGTTCTTCAACAATATTGACCTAAAGTCTGGATACCACCAGGTTCCCATCGAACCAACTGATGTATGGAAGACAACTTTCAAATCTAAAGAAGGTCTCTTTGAATGGTTTTTCATGCCCTTTGGCTTAAAAAATGCACCAACCACTTTCATGAGGTTGATGAATGATGTAATGAGACCCTTCACCAGCTCATTTTTGGTGGTATATTTGGATGAAATCCTCAACTTCAACAGAACTTGGGAGGAGCACGTGCAACATATTCAACAGGTTTTGAGCACTCTATGGCAACAAAAGCTATATGCCAATTTGGAAAAATGATCCTTTGGAAGGAACAGGCTCCAATACTTGGGCTACATTGTTTATGAGCATGGGGTACATGTTGATCCAGCTAAGATCCAATTCATCCATGACTAGCCAGCCCCGACCACACTAAATGAGCTTTAGAGCTTCTTAGGACTAGCCAACTTCTACCGATGGTTCGTGTTGGGATTCTCCCATATTTCATGGTCCCTCAACCAAGTGACCAAGGGAGGTGGCAGGGAAAATTTCATGTGTGGGAAGGAACAACAACAATCATTTGATGATCAGAATCATTGCTTGTGCTCAGCTCCAATACTCTCCTTTCCCTATCCAGAACAATCATCCGAGATTGAGACTGATGCATATGAATATGTTGTAGGCTCAGTTCTCACTCCACACGGTCATTCGGTGGCATACCATAGTGAGATACTCTCATATACTGTCCAAAAATACCCCACCTATGAAAAGGAAATGTATTCCATTGTACAAGCCTATCGTCAATGGAAACATTACATTATGGGAAATGAGACGATCATCCACATTGATCACAAGCCTCTGAAGTTCATACAGACACAAGGGAAGTTGCAGAACGACCGCCATCAGAAGTGGTCCACCTACCTGCAGTAGTTCCACCTACCTATTTGTTGCACTCACCACTATGATCCATTCATGTGTACATGAGGCATCTGAGTGGCACCTACTTTATCAGCAAGATTCAGACTTCGCCACCACCGATAAGCTCTTGGGTACAGGCACAAATGTCACTAATTTTCACATTCAGGAAAAACTATTATGACATCTGGGCCATCTCTATGTTCCTACAAGCGAGCATGCAAAGATGATTTGGGAAGCCCACTACAGTAAAATGGCATAACATTTTTGCATGGAGAAAATTGTGGTTGTTCTACAGAAACATTTTTAATGGCCAAAACTTTGACAGGATGTCAACAAGTATATCATATCTTGCACTACATGTGTTATTTCCAAGCCATCCGTCAAGAAGCAAGGCTTATACACCCCTCTTCCTACCCCCGAGAATCCTTGGGAATCCATCTCGATGGATTACATGTCTGGCCTTCCGTCCACCAAGAAAGGTAATGATTGTGTTTTTGTGGTCATTGATAAGTTTTCGAAGATGACCATGCTCATAGCCTATAAAAAGAACATCACAGCGGCAGATACTACCAAGCTCTCCTTTGAATGAGTGTGGGTCCATTTTGGGATATCATAGACCATCATCTCTAACTAGGAAAATAGGTTCCTCAACACATTTTGGTCAAGTCTCTGGTCACTTTTGGACACCAAGCTCACTAAATCCATTGCTTTCCACCCCCAAACAGATGGCCAAACATATTTCATCAATAGGATGATTGTGCACATAGTGTGCATGTACAAATCTAAGTATATACGTACATAAGATGAGAGTCTCCCCTATGTTCAACACAGTTACAACATGGCTCTCCATAGCTCCATCGGCCATAGCCCATTTCAAGTGGGGTTGGGATTCCAACCCTTGGGTCCCATTGATGTTTCACTACCTCTTGCAACCACACAGATAGACTCTTCCCATGTTCAGTCTGAGACCGGAAAAGCCACCAGATTCATTGAGCGAATTCAACACATCTGCAAATAGGTCCATGAGATTTTGTAGAATGTCAATGCTAAGTACAAGCAACACCGTGATCAACATAGGGTACTGCACCAGTTTCAGGTTGGAGACAAGGTCTCGTTACATTTGTAGAAAGAGCATATTATAGGGCCCCATGGGAAGCTCCACCCACTAAGTTGACTATTATTGACCATGTTGATTATGGTGAGTAATGATTAATATAGAAAACAATGTTGATTATAGTGATTAATGATTGACTATGGCTGACCATGTTCGTTATGTATAACCTTCGTTTACTATGGTAATATCTCATTATGTCATTCATCTTGGTTGAATAATTTCAATATGTACATCACAATGTGACACAACCATTGAGGAATGAATTTATTTGGCATAATTTCACCTTGAAATGTTAGATCACATTGCGACATTCATTAGGGTTATGTCACCTTGTGACATTCATTTATGGTTATGTTTGAGTATCATGTTTATTAATTGTGTCCTATATGGGTGCCCAATTAAAGTTCATCCATAGTCAACCATTCATAACCATCACAATGAATTAACTATGGTTGACCATGTTGATTATGGTGAGTAATGGTTGACCATGTTGATTATGGTGAGTAATGGTTGACTATGGAAAACCATGTTGATTATAATGATTAATGGTTAACTATGGTTGACCATGTTGATTGTGTTTAACCATGGTTTTCTATGGTAATGTCCCATTACGATGTTCATCTTGGTTGAATAATTTCAAATTTCTACATTCCTCAATGGTTGTGTTGCAACTAGACATACATCTTCATTGCCTTATGTGAAATTTCATTGTTTGATTTGGTACTCATATTCCAATATGAGGTACACAATTCATAAACATGAAAGTCAAACATTTATTAGTAAATGAACATCAAAATGTGACATAACCATTTAGGAACGATGCAATTCAACATAATACATTGAAGAAGTAAGTCACAATGTGACACAACCATTGAGGAATGAAGTTGTTTGACATTTAAGTTAGCATTGAAAATGTTATGTCACATTGTGACGTTTATTTAGGGTTATTTCACCTTGTGACATTACTTTAGGGTTATAATGAGTGTCATGTTTATGAATTGTGCTCCTCATATTGGAATATTAATCAACACAGTAAGTTGACTATTGTTGACCATGTTGATTATGGTAAGTAATGGTTAACTATGGAAAACCACGTTGATTATAGTGATTAATGATTGACTATGGTTGACCATGTTGATTATGTTTAACCTTGGTTTACTATGGCAATATCACATTGCGTCATTCATCTTGGATGAATAATTTTGAATTGATACATTCTTCAATGGAATGTCGCAATGTGACATAACCTTAAATGAACATCACATTGTGATGTAACCATTTAGGAACAATGCAATTCAACATAATACATTGACTATGGAAAACTATGTTGATTATAGGGATTAATGGTTGACTATGGATGACCATGTTGATTATGTTTAAGCTTGGTTTACTATGGTAATATCACATTGCATTGTTCATCTTAGTTGAATAATGTCAAATTGCTACATTCCTAAATGGAATGTTGCAATGTGACATAAGCTTAAATGAACATCACATTGGGACCTAACCATTTAGGAACGATGTAATTCAACATAATACATTGAATATGTACATCGCAATGCAACACAACCATTGAGGAATGAATCTATTTGACCCAAGTTAGTGTTGAAAATGTTACGTCACATTGCGACAATACGACATAAAGGATTTTGTCCCATTATGACGTTTATTAAGGGTTATGTTGGACTATTGTGACATTAATTAACCTTGATTAAATGTTTCAATGTCACATAACCATTTACAAACAATGCAATTTTACATAAGGCAATGAATATGTATGTCAAAATGCAACACAATCAACCATAGTCAACAATTCATGAATGGTTGAATATGGATGATCTTGCACCCATATTCCAATATGAGGGACACAATTCATAGACATCACGCTCAAAGATAAGCTGAAAGGAATTTCACAAGGTGATATAACCCTAAATGTAGTCATCTATGGTTGACTACAGGTGACCTTTAATTTGGTACCCATGTTCCAATATGAGGGACACAGTTCATAAACATCACATTCAAACATAAACCTAAATTAATGTCACAAGGTGACATAACCCTAGATGAACGTCACAATGTGATGTAACATTTTCAAGGCTAACTTATGTCAAATAGTTGCATTCTTCAATGGTTTTTTCACATTGTGACGTGCATATTCAATGTATTATCTTGAATTGGATCATTTTGAAATGTTTGTCAAATTGCGGCATAACCCTAAATGAACATCACAATGTGATGTAACCATTTAGGAATGATGTAATTCGACATAATACAATAAAGATGTACCTCACAATGTGATATTACGACATAAAGTATTTTGTCCCATTATGACATTTATCAAGGGTTATGTTGGATTGTGACATTCCTTAATGGTTGATGGCTATGTTTGATTGTGATCTTCCTCAATGATTATGTGACATTGAGACATTCATCTTGTTTTACATGTGTTTTCTTCCTACTTTCATGAATGGTTATGTTGCATTGTGGTGTCGATCAAATGTGATGTCACATTCATAAATGATTTTGTCACATTTGGACATCCATCGAGGGTAATGGTGCATTGAATTTAGTTGATTTTGGTTGGGCCTGGTTGGGCATTGTTTATTATGGTTTTCTATGATGTTTGATTGTGGTTTTCCAATGTTGGTTTAATAATATTATTAACAGTTATGTCACATTTCATAGTTTATCAAAGGTGATGTTGTATTGTGACATTCATCAAGGGTTTTGTGATATTCCAACATTTTTCTTGGTCTATGTTGGACTACGACATTTGAACATGGTTATGTAACATTATGTTATATATATATATATATATATATATATATATATATATATATATATATATATATATATTGTATTTTTTTATGTTGGTTGTAGTATATTTAGTATATATATTCATGAATTTTTCTATAATAATGTTTTTGTGTTGTGTTATTTTTTTATATTAATAAAGATTTTTATCCTGTTGCAAAATTTATCGACTGCTCCAAAAGGGGAAAATATGACCTAGCTCATCACCTTGTGGAAGGCCAATTGTGTTGGTGCAGAAGAGAGACCAGACCTAGAAACTCTGCATTTATTACCGGGCTCTAAAT